>SDVV010013681.1:0-15036 GCA_016164225.1 Gammarus roeselii | reverse complement strand
ATTTTCTGTTGATATTAATTAGTGAAATGACCACCCAACTTTTATGGTGTTCCTGTTTCTAAGTAGTGATGCGATCACCCTACTTTATAGTATTTGTGAGCAGTAATACGACAAAAGTTCGCATTGTTGGTATTCACAATGTTACCGGACCATTTACATTGTTATTTTCAGACATCGCTTTCTGGCCATTATATAGCATCCTGTTGTAATACTTTTTTTTCTAACCTTCTCCCTTTTTTGTCCCCAGTGGACGCCTCCGAAGCCGGTGAGGGTAACCTCGAGATCAGCATCAGCGGCCACGGCAGGAACATCCCCACGCAGGTCCATCCTCAGGGATCAGCCAGGTGAGTGATTCCTCATCAGTCACTCAGCCGACCCTCATGTTTCTCATACATGGAAACATAAAGGGGCTCCCGTTCCTATGTATGGGACAAGTTTATTCTATGATTTCCTACTAGCACGAGAAGAGAAAAATCGTTGGTTAATTTATATCCGACTAGCACGAGAAGAGAGTAATTGTTGGTTAGTTTATATCGTACTAGCACGAGAAGAGAGTAATCGTAGGTTAATTTATATCCTCCTAGCACGAAAAGAGAGTAATCGTTGTTTAATTTATATCCTCCTAGCACGAGAAGAGGGTAATCGTTGGTTAATTTATATACTACTAGCACTAGAAGAGAGTAATCGTAGGTTAATTTATATCCTACTAGCACGAGAAGAGAGTAATCGTTGAATAATCTATATCCTCCTAGCACGAAAAGAGAGTAATCGTTGGTTAATATATATCCTACTAGCACGAGAAGAGAGTAATCGTTGATTAATTTATATCCTACTAGCTAGCACTAGAAGAGAGTAATCGTTGGTTAATTTATATCCTCCTAGCACGAGAAGAGAGTAATCGCTGGTTAATTTATATCCTACTAGCACGATAATGAATATATGACGTTGGGTAAATGACCTCAGCTGCTCTTATAATCAGACAGGCAGTACATTGATGATCAAACACTGTTATTTTTTTTCAGATTTGCCGTCTCGTTTATACCTCTGGAAGCCATTGACCACATCATCAACATCTCCTTCAACAAGGAACCAGTCTCAGGGTCGCCCTTCGTCGCCAAGGTGTGTTTTATAACATCTACAGCACTCTTGATAGAGAGCGATGCAGACGTTAGCTACTTCACATTCTCTCTGATCCTTATGATAAGATCAAAAGCTGACCGTGATCTAGTTTTTGTATTTTGCTTTGTCAAGGTCTGTAGTAAGTTACAATTTGAATATTGAAACAACTTTTGACGTGTTACAACACCACTCACGTGTAAAACAAGTTTACACTCTGTATCCAATATTCCACGTTTTAATTCCTGATTGAGTATAATTACGGTTGTTGGTGGCAGCTCCAGTACCAGCAGGTGCATTCGAGGTCACAGAGCCTGGACTTGCTGCTGCTGCTGCTGCTGCTGCTGCTGCTGCTGGGGTCATCGAATGACTTTTTACAGACAAAATTAACCTGGCGCTGCGTGCACCAACTGTCTATGGGAACAGAAGCTACCGCTGAGTCGATGGGGCATCTTGAATGCACTGGTACAGTAAAGATCCGTCTTCTCCTCATGTACTCCTCAGGTCCAGGCCGACCCTAACCGCATCGTGGTGAGCGGGCAGAACCTTGCCGCCACGGCCGTGGGCAAACCCTCCTTCTTCACCATCGCGAATGTCACTGGATCTGTTGAGGACGTTGAGATCAACGTCGAAGGTGAGACTGCAACATCTTGTAAATTAGGCTCCCCTAGGTCTCATCGACGAGCCCAACGAGCCACTACCTGTTGAGGATCTAACCCTTTGCTCCTCACTCTGTCGTTTGTCAGTATTGGCAGTGTGATTTTGATCATGTTACGAATGTTTTTATGTGTTGGATATTGTAAAATATTGTTTCAATAGTATGGAGTTTATCCAGCCTGTTTTGTTCTGCGTCAAATGTTTCTGACATAGATTATTTTTTATGCACAGTGTTTTATTTGTTATGTTTAACATTGATTAGTATCCATTGTAATATTAGAATCATGATATCACGGTGATCGTTCCACAGTTTTTCTTCACGATATTGGCAATAACTTCTTCCCTGAGTCTTTACCAAAATTCCGTTTCCTTCCTGCACCTATTACCCTCTTCTAATTCTGTTATTGTCTATTCGACCGCTACTATAACACAAAACGTACTCCATATTAAACAATAAAGAAATTTACTAGTTTGGATCAGTGAATGATAAATTGAGGTTACATTTTCTATGGATCATTAACCTCGTGAATCTCGGCCAATGCAAGTCGAAAAGATATTATTAGGCCTGACAATGACAGGTACCGTCTCGATGCCAAATGTGGCTAAACATTTCAAATATAAGCCACAATATAACTTCACGACTTTTTCCGATCGAGCTACCATGGTCAGTTGGTCAGTATCATGAGCAACAACAACAACAACGACAGCAGCAACAACAACAATAGCAATGCCGTTCCTAAACTTTTAAACGGATTATTAGGTAAATCTGAGAAGCGGAGTCTGTAATAGCCTCGGCTCTTGGCCGTTGTGTGCTCTCACCAGCTGTTCTGTATGAAAAATTGAGAGTTATTGCCAATAATTCACGCGATAACTTATGCTCCTGCTAATTTAAGAGTGTTTCTTTTTACATGCATGAACCCAAAGTATGCAGGAATTTGTGTGATGTGAACTGGTCGACATGAACTTGCAAAGTAAATAGCCTGTTTCTTTTTTTTTCAGGATTGTCTCGAAACTACCAGAGAACCTTCTAGGCCCAGTCTCTATTTTCCTTCTAACTGTTTCTGAGCCAAGCCAGCTAACTTACTAGTGCTCTAGTGTTAGTAAATGCAAGAAACTAACAAAGCTAACCCAACTAACGTCTAACCGATGGGTTAGGTGTGGTGCTAGCAGGATGGTTTCAGCATTTCTCGGTCAATGATGACCTTAATTAACCAATTCTATGGCCTGCTTATAATGGGCGAGATTTGGAGTATGGAAACTTTCCAAACTTTTTTTCCCGGATAATTTTATTATTTTAGTCACATAGAAAAGCAATAGGATAGTTCATAAACAAGCTTACTTTACATATTGTCCTAATATTTATCGGTAATAATTTTAAATGCGTTATTGCACGTATGTTCGTGTACCTCTGTAGTGCGTGTACATATATAATAATACACTATGGTATATACCCAGCCATTGTTCTACTGAACAAGTTCTTGCCTTTGCGCTACAGTGGGGCCTGTACATACATGATGGTACTCAAAGTCTACGTATTACAATGTCCAATTATAGCTGCTTGCCCTGGCGTCGGAACTGATATGAGAAATTTATTAAAATCACAATAAGAGTTATGTCCTGAATAAAATAATCCTAAAATATTTTTTTCCTCAACACGAAATTAAAAATAATAGACAAATTGAAAAGTTCATTTTTGTCAGCAAAAAAAAAATGTACACAGACTTGGAATTATAATTGGTGTAATTAGAATGAGTTACACGTGATATTTAGACCTAATTTGCCTTCTCTACTAAATTACTTGAATTGTTTAACAGTGTTCAGGCTTTTTTTTCTATTAATGACTAAAGGAAACCATCGCTCTCAGTCTTCTTTACTCTGTACTCTAACATGTTGACTCTGAGTAACTCGCGTATCAATTAGTTTTCATCAAGCATGACTCACCTAACTGTAGTTAGGAAGGTTGCCTCTCCTGTCTGTTAACAAACCAGTTGTCATGCCTCTTTCTACTCGACTGGGACGTGGAGATGACAAGGGACGCTTGCCAACTTCTTTCTTGTTCTATCCGAAGTAATGGTGAACAGACGTGCTCTTCTGAGACTTTCTTCTTTAAACATACTTCAAGTTCAATCATTTCCAAGTTTGATGTGATTTTTTATGTGTATACGACTCTCGTTTTTCAAACCCCATGGTGTGACTGTACTCGCCGTTCTATTTGCAGCACGGCATAATTTTATTGTGGACCGGTAATTTCTCAAATTATTTCCTTCTACAGAGAGCACTTGACGGACCTTTCTCATCGTAACGATAAACTAAGCCGACGTGAGAGATACTTTGCTCTTTTCAGATGTGACGATGACCTTCGAGACGTAAGCCGCCTTTATTTTTATGCATTCTGTGACAGCGCCCAGGAAGGGTGGAGAATACGCGACTTGGACACATTTTGCATGCATGTTACCAATTTCTGCTGTTTGATCTTTGTCGCCTTTAAGAGGACGTTTTCATGAATAAAAATTCAACATTTCCAGGTACTTGGCAACGACGAGACGTTATTATATATACGTACGGGTTTCAACTGATATTTCTAGTGGTAGCTGACTTACATTATCTTACTCACTCACGAGTAAATTTACAATACTTCTCCACTTTAAATCTCAGACTTCATGCCACAGTACTTTGAATGACGTCATTAATGCGATGATAATTACATTCATATTCTCTACACATGACCTGTGCTGTGCTGGCTGCTAGAAGGATTCGCTTAGAGCTTTCGCGACATCGAAGTAGTGCCTGACCCTTTCTACAAACGGATTGCCTCTTCCCTCCACCCCCTTCTATTATACTGGCGACCGCATTGACTTCTGAGGTCGACCCACTCAATAACCTACCCACTCCCAATAACCTAACACCAACCCTACCCCCTTCAAATACTCCTCGTCTTGTGATCGCCTCTACTGCTCTATGCCTTGCGCCGTCAGTCGACAAAAGGCGATATGAGGTAACCGTCCTTAATAAATGAGGCTCTCTTTATATTGCAAGGCACCAACGCTCAATAAATGTAATGAAACAAGGGAATGTTCTGATTCATATATAGAAGGCTCTCTTCAATGCACACATTGTGTCTTTCAATACATTAATAAATTAAGGAATTCGACTCCCATGTATATTGGTTGTTTATCATTACGAGCTACTCGTCGTCGTCACAAAATAAAATAGTTATAAGCATGATGTGTTTTCTGTGCTCCATTGTACTTCAACGTCATCAAATACTACGCGGGATCATAATTTGGGGCCTGCTGGGTCGCATATGGGCCTTGATCGCATTTGAGCCTTGGTTGCATATGAGCCTTGATCGCATATGGGCCTTGGTTGCATATGCGTCTTGATCGTGAATGGACCTTGGTTGCATATCGGTCTTGATTGCATATGGGCCTTTGGAAGCCGTGAATGGACTGTGGTTAGGGTATACTAAGAGCTTTGAGACTTACAGTTCATATCACGACTAAGATGGCTCATAGTGCAACTAAAGTTGCCCATAGCTCTACTTAGGTTACAAATAGCGCGACTACGATCATCTATCGCGTAACTACGAGCGTCCAGAGCGGGACTAAAGATCGCCCATAGCGCGAAAAAGATCGCCCATTGCGCGAATAAATTCTCTCATAGCATGACCATGATCACATGATCACCTATATTGTGACCATGATCGCCCCTGGACCTTTGATTTGAATATTAGAGTGCTTCAACTCGAGACGTTCATCTAGCATCCAACCTGCAGTTTTTTTCAGTTGTTTCAGTTAGTTAACACTCATGTGATGTATTTAGGTTACCTTTTAACTCTCCTCGTAGCATGTTGCCTTTCAATGAAGTCCTCCCCTACCACACGACAATTCAACGTATCCTACCTTCCTGTAACTCCGCACTTGTCTTGCATAGGCCCCAACGGGTTGCCGGTGAGCGCGCAGGTCCAGGACAAAGGAGACCAGACCTTCCGTGTGGAGTTCAGCCCCAAAGTTGCTGGCGAGCATAAGATCCACGTGTCGTACATGGGAGAGAGCATCCCAGGGTCTCCTTTCAGCTGCAAGGTGTATGACGTAAATGCCATCAAGGTCCGGCCCACCGAACGGGGGATGGTGGGCAAACCCGTCACCTTTCTGGGTGAGTGTTGGGGTCCTTCGTAAACCAACTGCAATGAGAAGGATGTTTGCGCTCAACTCTCGTGCAGTCAATTTCAGCTATGGAAGCGCCTTCAGCCAACGAGTGTTAACAAGGACCCCTTGGGCCAGTGTCTTTATTGTCCCATCATTTGCGGTGATTTGGATACACTTGATTACCAGAATAGTAATTGGTTACTTGGATAGTGTATAGGTATTTATATTCCAGATGTTTGTATGATGTACTAAGGTTATTTTTATCGTTTGTGATCAACTACCTTCAAAAATATTGCTACGAGGCTATCTTCGTTTGAAGTGCAATATCTACTGGATTATCACTTTGAAACGCACACTCTGGGTATTTCTTGGTGGCTTGCGAATGGTGTTCTGCTTTAGGGAGCAATTTATCTAGTGAAAACATACTTTTTACAATAAAATCACGAACATCTTTTTTATTGATCACGTTGTGTTGTCAAATCTTTTATGTCTAGTAGTGTTTTAAATTCAAATGTCACTCAGCGTTTTTAATTAATTCTTGCCTGACAAACTTCTTCCAATTTATTGTAGGTGACTGCGCTAGAAACCCTGGTCACTGTAATATAATGAAATTTAACCTGTTTCAGTTGAGACGAACAACGCGGGGCCTGGCAACTTAGAAGTGACGGTCAACAGCGGGCAGGTGCCCACAAGTGCCCAGGCTCAGGGCAACCATGAGTATGCCATCTCCTTCAACCCCAAGGAGGCGCGCCACCACGTCGTCGAGCTGCGATTCAATGGCGAGAACGTGCCCGGGTCGCCCTTCACGTGCGAGGTGGTGGACGTGTCCAGGGTGACAGTGGCAGGCCCTGGCCTCGAGAAGGTGCCCGTGGACAAGGTGGCCACCTTCACCGTGGACGCTCAGGCTAGCGCTGACCAGCTGGGAATGCTCATCCTGTCACCCACACGGCAGCCTGTGGCCTCGAAGGTGGTGCAGTCGGCAGATGGCAAGTTGGAGGTGCTCTACACCCCTAGGGAAGTGGGTGAGTAGCCCAGCAGAAGGTCCAGGGCGCTGCTGGCCTGTAACGTTCTGGATATTATGGCTCCTGAGGTGGAATTTGAGATTCGGCTCTTCCTCATCAAATTGCATTGTTTGTATCTCATGTTGTCTGGTAACATTAAATGTTTTGTTTTGATTTTCGTTCATAATTTATTAGATCAGAGATGGAAAAAGGGTGCAGATCCAAGAGGAACAGATCAATGGACTATTAACTGATTTGCAATGCTCTTGGGACAAGTTCCTTTAGATTTTCTATTTTATGAACGTATCGAACACGAAATGACCTACAAACTTCAGCTGAATGTTTGTGAAAACTACTTGCAAGCATAACGGGTTAATTTGACGCCGCATTAAATTAACGAAAATCTTCGCGCATCTATATTTTTTTGGCATTCGCCTTTAATTTCGTAATACTCTATTTTATTTATAAATACAATCAATTACGCTCTTTAATATATCGTCCTATTCCGCCTCCAGGCGACCACACGGTGGAGGTACGCGTGGCAGAGGTACTTGTGCCTGGGTCACCCTTCCTCGTTAAGGCCTTCGACTCCGGCAAGGTCAAGGTCACAGAGGTCACCAACGGAATTGTATCCAAGCCAGTCTATTTCTCTAGTGAGTGACAACAAAATCCGCAAAACTAGGCTGATTATTCGGAAAGCAATAATTTTATCTAATTATCCAGTACTTATCTTATCGTGGCTTGTGTATCTTACATAATTACTGCCAACCCAGCCATGTGACTGGCCGAAATATTTGCCCTGCAAGCCTCCCGCATTCTAAGTCATTTTTTTCTGACTACTGTAGATTTGTCTTCTTAAACTTTATTGCCTCAGTCTTCTCCCCTCACATCAGTCTGACCTTCAGTCTAACTGATCCCTCCTCACCCTTTCCCAGTCGATGCTTCTCAGGCCGGTGCTGGTAACCTAGAGATCATCGTGTCCGTCAATAACCGCAACGTGCCCAACTACGTGCAGTCTGAAGGACACGCCAGGTTCAGGGTCAACTTCAAGCCCAAGGAGGCTGCCGTGCACACCCTCTCCGTCAAGTTCAACGGCGAGCCCGTCACAGGTGGGTCCTGTTCCATCAGATGGTAGAGCGTCGTCTGTCATTCATGGCGAGCACGTCACAGGTGGGTTCTGTTCCATCAGATGGTAGAGCGTCGTGTGTCATTAACGGCGAGCCCGTCACAGATGGGTCCTGTTCCATCAGATGGTAGAGCGTCGTGTGTCATTAATGGTGAACACGTCACAGGTGGGTCCTGTTCCATCAGATGGTAGAGCGTCGTGTGTCATTAATGGTGAGCACGTCACAGGTGGGTCCTGTTCCATCAGATGGTAGAACGTCGTGTGTCATTAATGGTGAGCCCGTCACAGGTGGGTCCTGTTCCATCATGTGGTAGAGCGTCGTGTGTCATTAATGATGAGCACGTCACAGGTGGGTCCTGTTCCATAACATGGTAGAGCGTCGTGTTTCATTAATGGTGAGCCCGTCACAGGTGGGTCCTGTTCCATCAGATGGCTGAGTGTCGTGTGTCATTAATGCGAGCACGTTACAGGTGGATCTCTGTTTTATCATAGGTGGGTCGTAGCCCTGCCTCAGGTGTGCCGTTGGCCCGTCATATGTGGCGTCCTCAGTCCGTCATGTCTTGTTCTCGAGTCTCGCTCGAACACGAGCATTTGAGCTCCAGATTGCGGGCTTTAGTTCATTGTTTTGTGGTTGTCTGCATGACATCACCGCTTGACTGTTCCGTTGTTTGCAAGTGGTTATTCCGGGGCCGGCGCCTGGAGCCAGAAGGACATTGGCTCCAGTGCACTAGAAAGCCTTGTCACTCTAATCTATTCCTGGGTCAAAAACAAGATGGCTGCCGTCAATGCATCCAATGATCGCATGAATGAATGTCTGCAGCCTTGCACTTGACTTTGTTATGGCCACGGTAGGCCGTGCCCTTGTAGCGGGATGCCTTATCAGCTGTCATCATATCGGGCCGCCGCATTGTGCTGGCGCACGAGGACGATGCTATCAGTGATAGTACTTTGATGGCCTTTAAAAAGCGTTTAGTTCACGTCAGCTCGTTCGTAGCTTAGGAAGCTCGGATCACTGCATCAGCTGTTCATCTCGTGGGGACGAATTTTGACATTAAGGTGCAGGACTTCAGTTTCAAGAGACTTGCTTTCCCTTCAATGACTTGGCTGCAAGAACAAGCGTCTAATGACAGGCAAAATTGATTTTGATGTACGGGTATTTGAACACTAAAATGAACCTAATTAATCGCGGAACTTGGTAAAACGAGTGATGAGGATGATATTTATGTTTGCTCCACAAAAACTGAATGGTGAACCATGCTTAAACGTCTAGAACTAAACCACGTATAATAAAGTGACTAATCGGATAATCTGGTATGTATGTATGTCCGAATGAATTGTGTGATCATGACCTGTGAATTGAACTTGGTAACTCGTGCTTTCTATTAGCATTCTTTACCTTAGCTAAGTCCTTGAATATTTTAGGTCGGTTTAGGTTACTGTGGTGCTCTTTTTCTTCATTCAAGCTTTTTCTCAGACTCTCTACCTCTCTTTCTTTCCATTGTTCAAAACTTTCATGTGTGAGATTCCCTTGGATTTCTGCCTCCTCTTCTTCTTTTTTCAGCGCTGAGAGACTTTTGATTCAAGAGTGCTTCTAGCCCACTATCTATCTGACCTATTCTAGTAAACTCCTATTATAAATTTCGCCTGCATTATTTCGTATTTGAAACTTTTATCCTCGCGTAATCTTCCTTTATGAACTCTCTTCTTCCAGGTTCCCCGTTCAAATGCCGCGTGAGCGACAGCTCGCAAGTGCTGCTGGCCGGCCCTGGCATCAAGATGTCTTCCTTGGCTCGCCCAGCCTCCTTCTCCATCGACCCCAGGGGCACCGAGGTCGGAGAGTGCCTCATACAAGTCACCTCTCCGTCCGGGGTCAAAGTGCCCGTTCAGGTGAAGCTTCAACAAAAATAGAGGATTAATTAAATGCAAAAAGATCTCAAATGGAAACTCATATGCCATCTTTGAGGCGATGCCACCGTTGATGCAGCGACTTGATGACCTGCGGCATCACCGATTAGGAATGCTGGGAGTCATGCATGAGCTTGTAAGGTCACTTGCCTCGGGAACGTGCTCGCTGGTTCTGAAGTTAGACAAGTCTCAGAGGCTTCATTGGAAATCAAGCACTAACACTAAATTGTTATGCCATTGTAAATTGGGTCAAGCCAAGCACCTGGCGCAATGTGACCTCTTTTTCCTCCACTTCAGATGATCGGAGACTTTCCCAAGAAGGTGGCGGCCGAGTTTCAGCCAACGGAGGTGGGCCCACACAGCGTCAATGTCCTCATCGATGGGGAGCCTGTCACAGGGTCACCCTTCACATGCAACATTTATGACGTCACGCGTGTGCAGGTCACCGGGCTTGACAACACCAAGGTGGGAACAGCTGCTGGCGTCAGCGGAGTCAAAAATAACTATTACTTTCCTCAAAAAAAAAAACTCAGACATTCCAGAATGAGTTGTGTATATTAAAGAAAAGACCTCACAATTCATGGCCTGTCAAATGGATAAGTTTCAATGACTCAATGGTGCAAAGTCGAACATTTAATTGTTGACGTTTACGAGTCGACCGCAAGCTATTAAACGCTGGACTTGGCCATTGGAGCGTCATCAGAACATACTGAATTATTTGGTATTATTACAATTTTATATATTCATATTGAAATTATATATATTCACGTTGAAATTTGCCATGACATTTATTCTGCTGTGCTAGCAGCCCCGGTCTCTCTAATTTAACCTGAAAACCTCGCCTCCTCCTCAGGTCAACTGTCCAGTCACGTGCACGGTTCTGTAGTGCTTGCAACCCTGGTCTCTCTAATTTAACCTGATGATCTTGCCTCCTCCTCAGGTCAACTGTCCAGTCACGTGCACTGTTCTGCAGTGCTTGCAGCCCTGGTCACTCAATTTAACCTGATAATCTCTACTCCTCCTCAGGTCAACTGTCTTGTCACGTGCACGGTTCTGCTCTGCTAGCAACCCAGGTTTCTTAATTTAACCTGATAATCTCTCTTCCTCTTCCTCCTCAGGTCAACCGTCCAGTCACGTGCACGGTTCTGCTGTGCTAGCAGCCCATGTCACTCTAATTTAACCTAATAAACTCTCCTCCTCTTCCTCAGGTCAATCGTCCAGTCACGTTCACAGTTGACGCGTCCCAGGCTGGCGAAGGCACTCTTGAGCTTGTAGTAACCACCGCTAAAGCATCCGTGAGGGCAGAGGTGGCTGCCAAGTCACGTGGTCTTTACGATGTTACATTTACGCCACACGAAGCCATCCCTCACTTCGTGAACATAACATTCAACGAGGAAGATGTGGTCGGGTCTCCCTTCAAGTGTGACGTCAGAGAATTGGAGCCAAGGGAAATACGCAGCATCCACAGAAAAGAGAGTCAAATGGTGACCGCCAAGGGAGAAGGTCTCAAGAAGGTGGTGACGGGCAGTATGGCCACTTTCACGGTGGACACCAAAGGAATGGACGGTGAACTGGATATTCGCGTGGGAGGGCCAGACGGAGGACAAATCCCTGCCAGGATCGTCCGAATGAAGAATGGAATCCATCGAGCGGAGTACAAGCCGGAAAAGGTTGGCCCTTACAACGTCACTGTTCTTCATCAAGGGTCGCCTATCGCCACGTCTCCCTTCATTGTTGAGGCCTCAGACCCTCGCCGTGTTGTGGTTGAAGCTTCCGGCGAATGCTTTGCGGGGAAGGAGTGCGGGCTGAGGGTGGATGCAGCAGAAGCCGGTAGAGGAGCTCTCTCTGTCGGGGTCAGAGCAGCAGGTCAGGACGTCAAGCATTCCATCCGTGATCTAGGCGCCGGCATTTACCAGATTCTATTCTACCCAAAGGCTCCCGTTCCACACAAAGTTGATGTGCGATACAATGGTATTCCCATTCGCTCGTCTGCTTTGGAGGTCGCCGTTCGCAATCCGGCCACTGGTCACTCTGTGACAGCCACCGGACTTGGTCTCTATCAAGCTAGAGTTAATAAGCCGACGGCTTTCGTTATCGAAACCCTAAACCAACCTTCCAAAGAATTCGACGTCCTCATTACAGGTCCTCGTGATTGGGCGGTCCCTGTTAAGTGCTACCATCAAAAAGATGGAAATCTTCTGGCTGAGTACACACCGCACGCTCCCGGCCCCTACAAGATCGAGGTGTTATGTTCTGGCAACCATGTCCGCGGGTCTCCCTTCGCTAGCACGGCTTACGACGCCTCCAAAGTGGTCACCGAAAAGAGCAAGACTACCGTGGCTGTCGGAGACACCTGTAGAGTGAAGCTGGATACTTCCGCTGCGGGGGCCGCTGATATTGAAGCTCACGTTCTTTCTCCTTCTGGAGCAGTGGAATCTGTGGAGATAACAGTTGGACAAGATGGAGGAAAACTGCTTGAATGGGAACCCCAGGACCCTGGGCAGTATAAGATCACAGTGCTGTACGGCGGGGAAGAGGTTCCTGGTTCTCCGCTAACGGTCGATGTTGGAGAGTCGGGTCTAGCTAGCGTTAGTGGAGCAGGACTTTTGCGAGGAAGCGTTGACACACCACAGCTCTTTGTCGTGGATGGACGAGGGCTGCTTGGAGAACCACAAGTATGGGTAGATGGTCCCGACAGTGTGGCTCGCGTAAGTGTCAAAAAGTTGGAAGAAGGAGTTTTCCAGGTTACATATGTGCCCCACGAAGTGGGCATTTTTGACGTTCGAGTGCAATGGAACAACAGGGAAGTCGCTGGCAGCCCATTCCACCCTAAAATTATTGACCCCAGTCGCGTTCGTCTCATCGGAGGCTGGACAGACCTGCAGGACTCTGAGGGTCGTCTACTGCTTATCCCAAGGCAAGAGACTCGTCTTGCTTTCGACGTGTCTGAAGCCGGGCCTGGTCGCATGAAGGCTTTCCTTACGCACGATATCGCCAACAGCGAGACCAAGGAAATCGACTGCGCGGTCGAGCAAGTTGGTAACCGCGGCAGAGTCACGTTCACTCCTCCTGCATCTGGGTCTTACAAACTCGCTCTTCTGTACAACGATCAGCCTCTACCAGAGTCTCCAGTGACGGCATTCGCTGCGGCGTCTGCCGGCAGCGATCACACGCGCGTCACGCTCCGAGGTCACGGCCTCACTTCTGCGCGGTGCGGTGACAATGCGGAGTTCATCATTGACGGATCCAACGCTGGCCCGGGCTCGCCTGACGTCACCATGAGCGGCACCAAGGCTGACATCGCCGTCGACGTCAAAGCTGAAGGAGGAGGACTCTGGAGGGCGACCTATAGCCCCCGACTGCCTGGCGTTTACCTCTTGAACGTCATGTGGTCTGACAGACAAGTGCGAGGTTGTCCCCTCAAGGTTAGTTGATATTCCAAAGTATAACTTTTGATATCTCGATGCTCTCGATAAAAAGCTATTTCTCTGTAATGAGTAAGAGCCATATGGTTTTGTATTGCGCTTCTGCTTTTTATTCAAACGAATCCTGAAGAGAAAACATTACAGAGACGTTTTTACGAGAGAATTTTGATAACATCCATTCAACTTAGTTTTCGACCGCTTTAGACCTTTGCGTCTTCTATCCTTACTCGGGAATCTCGAAACTTCTAAGTTCCTCGACTGTCCTCAAGTTTTTAGGAAAAATAAACTTTTGGCCGCTTGGCGTCTTGCGCCTGTCGGTCTAAATGTCTTCCAGGTAGCGAGTGGCGCGCTCAGTCGTCTGCCGGCAGAACCCTCAACCCTCTCTTTTCCTATATAAGTGAGAGTTGGGCTACCCCATCATTCATGAGGGCTTGCGAAGTTGCTTTCGGGGAGGAGACGTTGGTGCGTATTTAGGATAGCAAGGGGAGGAGGAGGCCCCATATGGCTCTGTCCTCGAGTTTTTAGAAAAATAAACTTGTTCGCTAGGCGGCGCGTGGTGTCTTGCGCCACGGCAGGGCTTGCGGGAGAGGTGGATGGAGCGTGCTGCGATCACCACCTCGTTGAAAAAGTGGCGAGCATGGCGTAAATAAGGTGTGAGGTAATTTAACATGCCAAGGAAACTCTGATATAGTCGAAGCGAGAGGATTTCGTGGGAAAGTATCTCCGTGGCCATGTCCCTGCAGCGGTTGACGTCTCGTAAGGCTGAGACGATGGACCCGGCCGCGCCGTTGAATCTTACCCCCAAGAAGTCGATCTGCTGGGTGGATTCTAGAATAGATTCTTCCATGTGGATACGGAAGCCTAGTTTTAGGAGAAGGTCGCAGGCCGTCTGGGTGTTGCGCCGATGTAGAAGGCCGCATCTATTCCTTGCTAGTGGAGTAAACGAAGAGCAGCTTCGCGACTTTTGTAAAGATTTTTGGTCCCAGGTTGAGACCGGATGGGAGGGCAAAAACGAAAAACAGTTTGCCTCGCAGTTTGGAGGCCAGGAATCTTTGGAACCTGGGATGAATTGGAATGTGCGCGAAGGCGTCCTTGATATCCAACTTGGTGAACCAGAGAGGGGGTTCAGCACTGCCCCTAGCGTTGCGGGTGGGACATGCGGAACGTGGATACCGGAATGTATCCGTTGAGGTTGATCACCAGGCGATCCCCTCTCGAGGCCTTGGGGACCGGAAAGATGCCAGATACAAAAACCGGCTGTCTGGGAACGGCCTTGACTATGCCTTTGCGCAGAAATTCTGATACGAGGGGTACTAGAACGTCCTCGTGTTGTCGTTGAGAGACTGTGTGATCGAGGTGGGGGGCGGGGGTCGTGGCGTCCATTTCCAGGAGAGGTCTGTGGCGATGATGCGTTTGACCAAGAGCGTGGCCTTGGTTTAGTACGCGAGGCGGTTCCTGAGGGTTGCCGGCAGAACGTCAGAGTTTGCGGAAGGGAGGGTGGTTTCGCTGTCTGTGGTTAGCTGTGGGCTGCCAGCGGAAGGGGGAGGGTCGTTTGTGTGCTGAGGTTCCCCAACCCCCTTCACGACTACCTCTCCTTGGACCGTATTGGGTGGGTCCCCAGGCCCCCCAGGCGACGCTTGTCTGAGGGGCACTGGAGA
>SDVV010013680.1:0-15036 GCA_016164225.1 Gammarus roeselii | reverse complement strand
CCTTTCTCCAAAAACCGGCATCAGTACACCACCACCCAAAGCAACAATGTCAGCCTCTCTGTCATCCTTGACACTCAAAAACTCATTAAAATACTCGCCCAGCTAAATCATACATCACAACTTTCCAACTACACAACAACTGGCCGCTTTCCCACCTTTCCGAACTCCAACTTTTTCAAAATCTTCATCTTTTTCCAGAACATCTTCTTGTTCTCGTTAAAATTTTGGCACAACCGTCTGCCTCACCTGACATCAGCGTCTCTTTGGGCTCTTCCCACCACCCGCTTCACCTGTTTATAGTTGCCACATGCCCCTACTGACCTTGCTTGTAACCACTTCTCAAAGGTTTTTCTGTTCTGCGCCACCGCCAGTTTGACCTCCTCGTTTCAGCACTCGCAGCCTTTTCTTCTGCACCTGCCCACACCACGCACATTTTCCGCACATCTCAAAAATGCATCTCTGAACGTCTTCCATTCTTCCTCATATCTCGCAGAACCTGCCCTCTCAGATTGTTATATTCATCCCTCAAAAATGCATCTCTGAACGTCTTCCATTCTTCCTCATATCTCGCAGAACCTGCCCTCTCAGATTGTTATATTCATCCCTCGACGCCCGCTGAAACTCCTCAGCTCTACTTTTAACAATCAGTTCGCTCACCTTCCCTACCTCTTCTTCCTCCCACTCTTTTGCTCCCCTTCCACCTCTGCTCTATTCGCAATCTTTCTTCCACCAGCAGATGGTCAGACATCACTCCACCTTCCCCTCTTGACACCCGCACATCTAACAGCCTCCTCACCACTCTCCTCGAAATAAGCAAAAAATCTGTCACTACACCATGGGCCATCCTTACCGATGTGTACTTGTCGATATCTCTCTTCTTGAACAAGCTGTTTCTGAACACCAGCTCCTGCTCCATGCACAGACCTATCAGATTTTCTCCACAGTCATTTCCACCAGGAACGCCATACCTCCCTATCATATTTTCCACCATTACATCTCCAATTCTCGCATCAAGGTCGCTCAGTACAGCAACATTGAATTGACTTCCCAAACTCTCAATACACTCACTCAAGTTAGTGAGTTGCCTATTTCTGACATGCCATTCAAAAGAGCACAGTAGCTATCTTTATGTGAAACTTCTATCATTAACCTAATTGATTCATAAGAGTAGATTCGAGTAGTGACAAGAGAGCAATGCAGTCAATGTCTTTCTGGCAACGAACAGCTGCATGGCGTAACGCAATGCTATCATTATTAGGCTACATGAAGATAACATCATTGGCTACAAGTGCAAAGAGAAACGTCAATAGGCCAGCTGTATGTTGCATAAAGAAACGTGGAACCATCCTCATTGGGCTACGAGCTGCTAAGTAACGTGACGCAATTATCATTAAGCTACTTTCTGCAATGAGTAACGTGAAGCTAGTTCAAGCTACTATTATACAGCTACATGCTGCATAGAATAACTGAAGCAACCATAATTTAGCTACCAGCTCTATTGAGTAACATGAGGCTACAATCATGACACTAAGCGCTACAAGAATTTACTATCATGAAGCTATGTGCTGCACAGAGTAATGAGAAGCTCTGTCCTAAGGATACATGCTGAATAGAGCAATGGGACGCTGCTGCATAGAGTAATGTAAAGAAGCCATCATTACCCTTAGTGCTTGATAAAGTAGTGTGAAACTATTTTTGATAAGCCACGTGCTGCGTATAATAACATGAAACTAGTATATTAAACTACATGCAGAAGAGAGTAACTTCGTTTAGCTACATGTTACATGAAGTAACATGGAGCTACTGTCATTGAGTGACGTGCAGTACAGATTAGGAAAAAATAAAGCTTGGCAGCCAAGAAGGTTGTATAAGTGGAGGTTTTAAAAGTGGAGGTGGCACAGCCAGTTGTATGAACGCTAGCGAGTGAAGCCAAGCCACCGGCTACAGCCGCATGGCGGCCGTTATGAGGAGGGCAGCAATAGTGAGGTATAGATAGGGAGTAGTTAATTGTTTGCGCTCTAACTCTAGATAGCAGAAGTCTATTCTGGTATGAGACATGCCAGGATTGGGGGAAACACAGACCTTGCAAAGGATTTGGTTTCATTTAATAATAACGACACATTGTTACATTGGAGTTAATTGAAAAGCATCAACTTGTTACAAAATTGCCGACTCTTGGGGTTCTTTAGTTGCTGCACATTCGAAGTATTGTTTTTCGCAGCATTTAAGTATCGTACTTGAAGGTATTTAGAAGCAATGCATTTCATCAGAAGGCAAACGTGATTTTCCAAAGGTTTACAACTTGAATTAAGGCATTTGGTGTGGTTGTTAAGTATAGTTTCATGCAGGGGCAAGTTTTGTGCATCAGGCTTGATGCACACAAAGACAATGGACTTCTGTGCAATTGTGATATCGGTTTTTATTAGAGGTCCACGCAGCTACAGTATAGCTACTGTACAATGTCTGACAAAAATTGTGTTATGAAAAATACACAGACGAGGAGGACAATGCACAACTTTCTAATTAAAAAAATCAGGACCACGGGAATAATTATTAACTACATCTTATACTAATTCCGGCAATTCAGGCCAACGTGTGCTATTAAACATATAATGGACTAAACGTTCTTCAGTGTTAATGCTGCAACGGCACAATAATCGTCAATGTTTACTACTAGATCTCAATTTCTAAGCGATAGGGTGATGGGTTTTCATGAAAATGCACAGATAACTTATTAGTGGTCAATTCAAAGAAATATTTAATACGATGTGAATGTTCCATACACGATAACTTTCCAACGAGTCTTGCAACTTGACGGGAAACATGTGGCTACTTCATTGATGCGCCCTGTCTAAACACTGTTCTCTCTCCAAATTGATGATTTAAACAATACAGAAACACAATATCAACTATTTTCTATGTCTTTAATGTACTTTCCTAAGAAAAGTAACTATGGTGTTATAAGTTCGCCGCTCAGAGCAGCCATAGGCAATGCAAAAAGCCGTAATCGTAGTGTGAGTCTTCCTTCCTCATTCATTTCAATGCATTGCCGTGCGCAATGTTGCCCCTCCAAATGGCTTTCAACCAGTCTAGGTATGCTTCTCTTTCGAGCGGTTGAGCCGCCTCCATCTATCCAACCTCCTTGTTGGCAGCCAATCATACCTGGCCAGCTCCTTTGCAGCCGTCTTAGTGAAAGCTTCTACTCCTGCCTTGCTGGCTGAGTAGTTGCACTGTCCCATGTTGCCGCCCTTTGCCACGATGGAGCTCACATTAACCACAGCTCCCGCCAGAGGCTCCTCTCCTTCCCCCGCCAGTGACAAAAGCGTGTGTGCAAAAGCTTGAGTCATCAGGAACGTGCCCTGTATGTAGTACCATTAGACAATAAACAACTAAAACAAGATAGAACATGCTAGATAATGCTCAATAAAGAAGTTCTAAATATTCACTGGAAATCTAGCTAATACAAGTAACTTGAATTCATGTAGCAAATAATTATAATTAGCTACAAGACAAAATACTGTGTAGCTATACAGTATTATAATTAGCTACGAGACAAAAATACAATGTAAAGCCCCAAACCGTCCACTTACCGTGAAGTACAATAGAAAGTATAGCTACATGATGTCCACACAGCACCAAAACAGATTTGCATTCAATCACAAAGCGTGGTAACAAGTTTTCAGATATTTTCTCAATCATTAATGCCTTGAATGCTTCAAGGAGTTACTGTACATGACGTTGCCAACATGTTTAGCCTGGACATTGTAAGAAGTTCTGTAGTGGTATCAGGGATTAGCATATCATAGTAGCTAGCACAAAATGCCTTGTTAGCTACAGGGCAAGAAGCGTGAGACAGTGTGGCATCCAACGCCACTTTACAATTATATGATAGGAAATGGACTAAACGTGGTTGAGGAGAAGCCTAGCCAAATTAAGAGTTTTGATCAACTTTGTGAGTAGCTACATAAATTACTTCTCTGCAACATTGCTTTATAATTTTTTTGTACTTAGTGCCCAAGCTGTCCATGGCGAGGTCAAAGTTTTGCAAGTCATATCATGGTCCAACACTAGCTACTACTTATCACTCAAGGGATGATAAGAGCCGGGGGCACCATACCACTGTGGTAAGAAGTAAAAATCAATTTATACTTATCATTTGCAGCCAGAAATACTTTGGCTGCTCTTTTATAGTTAGCTACAAAACATATCAAAGGTGGATAAATACTGCCAGAGGGTTGTTTCAATGTGAAACTGGCAAAATATTTTAGGGGAAAACTTGAAATATATATTGGATGCCTTCCTAAATAAATGAAGAGGATACAAATTATTGAGAAGTAGCTGTTCCTCTAGGGAAGACCATTCCTCAAGGGAAGCTGATAGCTGGTAATTTCCTAATACAATTTATACTGTTGCTAACTTCCTATCTTGAATGACATAATCAAAACCCTTAGATCAGCGGTTAAGAGATTTAAAAATTGAAAAGATGTAGGGAAGGATGGTATACCAGCAGAAGTCTTCATGTAAGGTCTTGTTCAATTCCTGCATGTCATATCTATTTTCTTCACTGGCTGTCTCAAGTCTAACTACCAACCAAAGCTACTTATGGATGTAGCTGTAAAACCTATCAATAAAACAAAGACAAAATGTGCGACTAATGTAGGCAATTACAGATCAATATTAATTGCTACTGCCGCATCGAAGCTACTAGAAATTGTGATTCAGAACAGACTTGGCAAATGCCTCCAGACAACATCAAACCAATTTGGCTTCAAGCCTCAACATTGAACGGAATTGGTAATTTTTACTTTAAAACCAACTACAAATTTCTTTGTCAGTAGAGGTTCGCCACTGTATATGTGTTTGCTAGATGTCAAACAAGCCTTTGACCGCGTTAATCACTGGGCCCTGGTCAAGATACTAATTGAAAAAGGGGCACCTGTGCACATCATAAAACTACTAAAATACTTGTACGAACAACAACAATGTGAGGTACGGCGGGGAAACTCAACATCAAATCCGTTCCGAACAACCAAT
Organism: Gammarus roeselii; assembly: GCA_016164225.1. Lineage (NCBI taxonomy): Eukaryota > Metazoa > Arthropoda > Malacostraca > Amphipoda > Gammaridae > Gammarus > Gammarus roeselii. Next base: position 10,002 of record SDVV010013680.1, on the reverse strand, counting down.
GGAACAAGGCAGGGAGGCCTCCTTTCTCCCCCTTTGTTCAATGTGTATGTAGATAGCCTACACGAGCGTCTAGCTCTTAGCCGTATTGGGTGTCATATTGGCGACTGCTGTATTAACGCAATTAGCTATGTCGACGATATGGTCCTACTGGCTCCTCATGTGGATGCTCTTCAAATTATGTTAAATATATGCGAGGCGGAGGCCGCAACACTAGACATTGAGTACAATACTAGCAAATCTGTTTGTATGCTAGTAAAACTGCGCACCATGCAAAGGTTCCAGTTCCTAACGAATAATGTGTAAAATGGTGTTCAGTTGGATTATGTGGACAGTTACCCCTGCCTAGGTCACTTAATAACAAACGACCGGTGTGACAATGCTGATATCTCTAAGCAACTCCAGAAGTTGAACGCTGATGGCAATCAGCTTATAAGGAACTTTAACTTCTGCACGACAGATGTAAAAATACAGCTCTTCAAAGCCTACTGCTACCCTATCTACTCTAACTCACTGTGGTGCAAATTTACGAGAGACAATGTACCGGGGCGCGCTCGGTCATCTGCCGGCAGCAACCCCCAACCCCCTTCCTTCCTATTTAAGCGTGAGCTGCGCTGCCCCATCATTCACGAGGTCTAGCAAAGTTGCTTAACGTAAGGAGACGTTGGTGCGCAGTCAAGACAGCAGGGGGAGGAGGAGGCCTCATATGGCTTTTGCTTATTATAGAGAAATAGCTTTTTATCGAGAGAACAAAAGTTATATCCTCTTCCACTCGTAAGAGCCATATGGTTTGCATAGAAAATCCATCATTTAGCGTAAGCTGGCCGATGCCTGATGAGCACAGAAGGTGGGTGGATCGGCTGCATCTTAAACTGGGTGTTCACAAAGAAGCGCTCGCCGTGTAAGGAAATGATAACCCGTTTGTGTAAATGACTGTAATCATTGGCCAGTACAAGTATAGCTTAGTGCCTACCACGACCAATATACGAGCTCATAGCGGCCAAATAATATGCGGGCCTAGAGTATGAGCACCTAAATAGTAATTATGTGCATCAATATATACTGCCTTCTGGGATGAGTGTGAATGCACAGCCAGGTAGAGGCAGGAGAATCCTCAATATCGAAGTATCTGCCATGTGTACCATAGCTAATATGGTAACCTTGCCGTACAGTGAGTCGGATAAAGTAATTGTATACTGAGGAATCCGACGTCCTTATCCCGAAGCTGAAGCGTTGAATATTTCAGATCGATATGGTAAGATAAGCCATACACATACCCTCTAGTGCGCACCATAGTTTCTGGCATTAGCTAGCGTAATGTCACAAACCATTAAAGAGAGAGGGACTATCCACCTGGTTCTCAATGAGACGCAAGAATGGTTAAGGTTCCCCACTGCAAATAAGTACTTGTGCCCGAACACGTGGGGGCGATCTCCAGAGCTCCTTGGATACGAGGCCTTGGAGAGGGACCCCGCTCGTCTAAGCGAGAGATGAGGCAGATTTTCTGACGTGGTGAGCTTCATTTAGTGAAGGCATGCAGATGAAATGCCCCACCGATGATGTCTGCGGTGGTTTGCCTGCAGTAGAATGGATGAGAACAAGTGTTTGTTCGACGGATATCGTGCTACGTAGGCTCAAGTACGGTCATAGGGCCCAGGCCGTGTGCCCGGCCATTCGGCATCAGTGAGGCGATAGAGATGAGCGGTGACGTGTGGGTGAGGGTCTGGTTTTGTTCCGTAACTTGTTATCGCATGGAGGGTTCTTGAAGAACTGTAGTCCCGTGCGTGACATAGCTGCCTGTTGCTGCCTGCAGCAGCCAGTCGTCGATGTATAAGGCCGCATCTATCCCAAGCTAGGGGGTTCAAGTGAAGGGGGTAGCTTCGCGGTCGCTGTAAAGATTATTGGTCCCAGGTTGAGGCCGCATGAAGGGCCGAAAAAAGGTACCATTGGCTTTGTAGTTTGAAGGCTAGGAACTTTGAAACCTGGGATGAATAGGGACGCGCGGGAAAGCGATCTTGGTGTCCAACTTGGTGAATTAGAGAGGGGGAGGGGACTTCAGCACTACTCGTAATCGTTGCGAGTTGGACCCTCGAAACGCGGTTACCGGGATGTATTTGTTGAGTTCTGAGAGGTCGATCAACAGGTAATCCCCTTCCGAAGCCTTGGGGGCCGCAAGGATACAAGATGCAAAAGCTGGTTGCCTGGGCCCTGACTACGCCGTTGAGCAGGAAGTCTAACCCGAGGGGTTTGAGAACGCCCTCGTGTTCTCGGTGCTAAGCAATGTGATCGAGAAGAGGGAGGTCGCGACGCCCTTATCCACAAGAGGTCTTTGGACAAGACGCGTTTGATCCAAGGCGTGGCTTCGCACCCGTGTGCTTGGCGACACCTGAGGGCTGCCGGAAGACATATGTGACCCCTGTAGTCATCTGCGGAGAGGTATGACGGGCCGATCGTGGGCCGCCGACTTCAAGGCCAAACACCGATGGCAGGCATCTGCCTATGAGCAGGATTTCGAAGTCGAACTTTGAACGGTTCGTAAAGGAACATCATATGTGACATGTAATAATCTGCAGTATGTGGACAAATTTCCATTTCAACAAATTTGTTTCAACAAATTTCTGACAAATTTGTTTTGATAATCTTTGTTGAGAACTGTATTGACAAATTGTCATGTCGACAGATTTCTGTCTTGAAAACTTTCTGTTTTAACAATTTTTGTTGAGAACTGTATCAACAATTTTTTGTCGAGAACTGTATCAACAAGTTGTTGTGTCAACAGATTTATGTCTTGATAACTGCCTGTCTCAACAAATTTCACTATCTACAATTTTTGTTGCGAACTGAATCGACAAATTGTTGTGTCCAGTTCGACAATTTCTGTCAAGTACTGTATCAACAAATTGTCGTGTCGTGGGACGCAGCTCACTGAGAGCACATTCAGTACAGCAAGACTATAATTTCCGACCTCATCTGTGGCTCTAGGGGCAGTGGGTCACTACTCCACAGCTCAGATGTGCCGCCGCGCACTGAATCTACCTTCCAAGAAGATGCAACCATCTGTCAGAATCAGGTGAGGCGGGAGTGCTCTGCGTCCGAAGCTAGAACAACTAATGAATGATGGGGTAGCCCAGCTCACGCTTATATAGGAAGGAAGGAGGTTGGGGGTTGCAGCCGGCAGATGACCGAGCGCGCCCCGGTACTTGGAAGACATTTAGACCGATAGGCGCAAGACGCCACGCGCCGCCTAGCGGACAAAACTTTGTTTTTACTAGAAACTGAACGGCAGTCGAGGAACTTGAAAGTTTCGAGATTCCTGAGTAAAGTTTAAAGACACAAAGGTCTAAATCGGTCAAAAACTATGTTCAACAGATGTTATCATTAATCTCTTGTAAAAACATATTTGAAAAATGTTTTCTCTTCAGGATTCATTGAATAAAACCAGAAGTGCAATGCAAACCATATGGCTCTTACAAGTAAAGAGAAAAATAGCTAGTGGAAATGTAGGAATATATGTAGCTAACACATTACTGATAACTAGCTAGCTACAGAGCACAATCTAGTGAAAAATTAGGAAAAATAAAAGACAAAATATTGACATTCAAAAGGATTCGGAAAAATTGTTCAAAAAATAGAAACATAGCAGCTAGTTTTGTCTACAATTCAATTTAATTAATATTAATTAGTGCATAGCTGGCTAGCTAAGAATGAACAACAAGGCACTCCAGTAGACTATTAGCAATAGAGTATCAGCCAAAATGGTCATCATTTAAAGCCTGTAAATAACACAGATCAAGTGCTGGTTTGCAGACTATAAAGTTCATCAGCTCTAACAAACCTTGAGGTTGATTTTTATAACGTCATCAAACTGCTGCTCCGTGATCTTCTTGATGAAGGCGTCCCGGGTGATACCGGCAGCATTGGCAAGCAGTGTGGGAGGGCGTGGCAGACCCGCAAGGGCAGCAGCAAAGCAGCTTCGCACACTTTCTGAGCAGCCCACATCGCAATGTATTGCCAGGTGAGGACTGCTGCTTGCTGAGCCGCCAACATGAATAATACATTAGCTATACAAGTGCTATAGCTGCATGTATTCTCATATAGCTACAGACAACAAATAATACAGGAATTGTTTTACTCCCCACCTAGAGATTGTAATCCTTTTTTGGTGGCTAGTGTTCAACCTTTAGATAAAACTGAAAAAGCATAATACACCTTTAGTAAGACAGGATATAAATGTTCTAAGAGGCTAGCTAGCTTCAAGCTGATTATGGTTTATTTTTATAAATTTAGGTAGCCATGGAACAAAAATCATTTGATCATGTCTGCTAGCATTGTCTGCTGATTTGCTGAAGGTATTCAATCATGATAATCAAGGCTGAAGTTTAGATACAAAAAACAACTTTTTGCAAGGTGGTGGTTGATTGTTAAAAGCTAGCTACCGTAGTTACATTGGAGTAAAACAATTTTTTATGTCTCAAAACAGAACTTTGATATCCTAACAATAATAATTTCACAATACAAAGCCAACGGTCATGGTGCTAATTAAATATAGCTTATCATTATTGGTGCTGTCCTAAGCCCAGTTGTCCCATGTATAAAACACACTCGTGTCAACATGTTCTGTTGTGCTGACAGGCATGACAACCAGTTGCACATGTTCGGGTGAGATCAGGACCTCTTTGACAGGTTGGTTGGAGAGAAACTCTAGGTGGAAGCTTTCCAATGATGTATCGACTGCAAATCATTATTTCAAAACCAAAGGACATATATACCAACATTTTTTTTTTGGAAATGGCCTTTCAAAGGTAGATAGCTACAAGATTTAAAGTAGAAAAAATTTGATTCATTGAAGTAGCTAGCTAGCTACTTCCAAAAAGCTTGTAAATTTCAAATCAGAAGCTTCAAAATTCTACAATACATGGCATGATACAAGTTTAAAATAATTGTACACTTTCACAGTATTATACAACTAACATAACTCCACAAAAAGCTATTTACTAATTTGATTTGCAGATAATATCACTTATATTCACAAGAGAATGTCAGAGTATTGTTAGTCTGGCACAATGTTTGAATCACCTTGGTAACAAAAAGGTATTATAGCTAGCTAGCTATGTCGAACTTGTTCTGATCAAAAGAATTGGTGAAAAGTATAGGCATGACAATGATGATTTCAAGTTTTATTATTAATTATCTAAATTGTATCATAAATCTTTGAAGATTAGCAGATAGCTAGTTAAAAAGGTGATTTCAAAGTTCTATTATCAATTAGATTGTACCATAACGACCTTTGAAGATTAGAAAATTTGTTAATTAAAAAGCTATGTAGCTAAACTAAAAAAAATTGTTCAAGGGGTGAGTTTGGTCACTACAAATTGGCCCCCTTGATCATGTTTTTATTTTTGTTTCAATATTTTTCATGGTAGCTTTATCATGCCTAGAAATATATTAAAGTTTCATTAAAAGCCTAACATTCATATCTCTAGAAGTGAAGTGAGAAATTCTTTGCCAGAAACCGACCGCAGAAGCTCTTGAAAAAGCAGAGGAAAAAGTGGCAAGTTGGAAGGTAAACAGTTCATCAGGCAGTAAAATGGTTAGCAACCTAGGCCCCGGCAACAGCTTACTCCACAATGCTATAAACACAAATTGGGTGACTGACAGATTCTCACTGGTATAGGACAACAAAAGTATTCATTAATACAGCAATTGATAACTTTAATATCATTGCTACTAGTGACATGGTCCAAGTTGTTATTTATGCCAATGATTGACTGCAAGAGCCACATGTTATTTGATGTTAATGCTTCAAAGTGACAGACTGATAGCAGCACTGTAGACACGATTGAAATGAATGACAGTTGTTAGCTATGTTTTTCAATTGAAGCCCCAAAGTTATTCATCAAAAGGTAGCTACCTTGGGGTTCTTTTTTTTTAGATGTTTGAGGTGGATCTAGCAGGGGTTGATGGCGTTTGTGGTGGATCAAGGGATGCCTTGAGTGGGCATCCCTAGTTTGCAGTAATGAGGTTCTCTCATCAAGGTTTCAAGAAGTTGAATGAGAGGTATCTTTTCACACTCTCTTTATTATTTGAGTTGTTTTGAGTTGAAGTCTGTCGAGTTTCAATGGGATCTAGGAGTTACTATTGATAATAATTTGAGGTTTCACCAGCATGCCAGGAAAGTGGTGGGCCAATAGTGCTGGCCAATAATTTATTGAAACATTCATAGCATGCCATAACCCCAATTTCATAATTTTGCTTTTTGTCAAGCACATCAGGGCTTTTATGAACAATTGTTCATGTGTGTGTGGAACTCTAGTTATGTTAGAAACTTAAGATTGCTGGAGTCAGTGCATGCAGAGACGATGTAGCTAAGTAGACTGGGAAATGTAGATAGATTGGCTGATCTTGATTATGATTCTAGATTAAGGAATTCTTGCCTATTTTCAATGAAAGTAAGGCTGTTGTGTACCCATTTCATTAAATTTTGAAGAATTATTCAACAACACAATATGGGAATTGATTTTGGGGGTATTTACTAGCTTGCTCCTAATCATAGAAAGCATGGTCATGCCTACAACCTCTCATGACCAGCTTGTGCAACTGACAACATAAGAGAATGATTGGTGCCAGATGTTTCCAGCAGTGGAACAACCTGCCTGCCTTCTTTGTTGATTTTGACTATCAGACAACTTTTACATCATTGCTGGTGGATATTCTGTGCAATGCTGTGTTTGAGTTCAATCAGCCTGGTCTGAAGTCTGCAGTTCATTTTCTGATCTTTGGACTTTTGATCTGTGGATTACTTGTTGGGACCTGGGACTGTTTGGTCCAGTCACATTGTGAGGGAGGCTTCTGTGTTCTTTTGTTGAGGTGTGTTGTGTGGGTTGGAGTGCATTTTGTTTGTTCCTTTCTAGGTATGCAAGATTTATTTTATTTCACGAGAAATTTATTTTCCAGCTAATTTTACACTTTTTTGCTAGATAGCTATTGCAAATTAAACTTTGATAGAGTTTTCATTCCAATATAGCTAAAAGCTACCTACTCTACCAAGGTTTTCACATATTTTTTATTTCAAAACTCTAGGAGAGCCCAGTTAAATTTAACAAAGAAGGTTGATGGTGGAAAAAACATGGATGTAAATTTAGAATTTGAATATTGTAATAAATGGTTTACCCATAACATCAGCTTTCAAAATAGATATTGTATGATCCATTGATGAACGTGCATTGAGATTATTTGTTATAGCTAGCTAGTAGCTATAAGATATGTACCTCAACATCGCTGTTTGCTAAATGACTTTGGCAGATACATTTGTGACAAGTTGAATCATCATTTTTATTTCTTGTGAAAATTTGATATTAGAGAATTTGTACTTTCCTTCACTACACATTGCCTTCAAAATAACCCTGATTTCATACATAGATACAAAGAAAGCAGCAATAATTCATTTCACAGCATTTAGCTAGCTACCAAGACAATAGCCCATACCTGGAAGCTGTGATACAGTCTCTTGCACAGCAGAATGGTCCACATCAGCTGCTACAATGGTGGCCCCCTCACGAGCCAGGATGCGACACACGGCACGGCCAATCCCACTGCCACCACCTAAAGAGAAATCTGGCATTTAATAAAATAGATGGATACCAAAAAAAATATGTGGTCAAAATTTATAAGCCACATGACACGAATACAATTATTCAAACTGGAACATGCATGAATAATTGTCTGCCTGAAGCCAAGAAATTTCGTAGTTGCAGGTTTTGCATTTGCTGATAAATTGGTTGCATGAAACCATGCTTAAATTTGTGGAGTTCCAGAGATCAGTTAACAGAAAATTAGAAAATCCATGTGGGGATTTGCATATTAGACTGTTCTTCAACTTGAACCATGAAACAACAATTTTCATGGATTATGAACATTTGGTCATTTTGAAATTAGCTTTCAGATTGTGATATTGGCTACAGTATCATTTCTTCTAGTCATATCCATTCAAATGACAATATGTGTAAAGAATAGTAACAGTCAAGAAAATACCTTCTCTTCAATGATGATATAAGTTTAAGAAACATTTAGCTAATAACAAGGTATATATATTTATGGGTAGTCACCCCCAATTATTTCTTTCCCTTGAGTTATATATATGTCTACATTTATGTATATATAGCTAGCTACAATTCAACAATATTTCAGACAACACTCAACAAAATTCATGTTATCACCACCAAATTTGGTACAGGACCCTTTCCTTGGATCACATCCATCCATGATCTATTATAATCACATCTTCAATGGGGTTTCATTCAAAATCAGGTATATGTAGACAACTACAAGCTGTTATTGTGATAGTTATGTGAGGACACTAAGCCAATCATTAACCCTGAATCCAGTCATTTCAAAGTGGCAGAAAAAATCATCAACTTTGCAGCAAGGAGCTGGAATCTTATTTTAAATCCAATCAAGTGTGTACTCCTGTGTTTTTATCAAGATGGCATAGACTTATATCTTTGGTTCCAGGTAATGTGCATTCCTCCCAAAGTAATGCATTGAATTTTAATTTGTCACTATACAAAAGATTTGGGTTTAATTGTGGATACATGTCCAGGATTCCACCATATTCATGGGATAGCTAGCTGTAAAGGCTTGTGGGTTAGCCAATAGTTTGTCTAGATCAAATGTTCATAGTCCACTCTTCAAGTGGACTTAGTTGTTTGGGTCATTGTTGGATCCTTTGTAACACTGCAAGGTGCATAGTTCATGGTTGGATCTTTGTTTCAGGGAGACTCAATTCGAGACCAAACAACCCAACCTACAAATCACTGGATACTTGGGTTGGACATGGGGATCTTGTCACTTGCTGGGACTGTTTCCTGTAGGTCATCCAAGTTGGTTGTTGAAGATTGGGGGGTTTGTTGGACTGGACTGCTGGGGGGCTAGTTGGATGCATGATGTCTATCCTCTCTTCTATGTCCTGGTCCCAGCATTTACTTTATTATGGGTAGCTACCATAAGCTGCACTAATTTGGGCTACTACACCAATATATACAGCTTGTGATGAGCTAAATCTACTGGTAACATGGCAAGCCAATCAATGAAAGACATAATGATTAGTAGCCAACAACAAGGAATAGCTTAAAACAATAATCTCACCTGTAACCAAAGCAATCTTGCCTCCAAAGGCAGTCATTTTTATAGACAGACTTCCACAATTTCTGCTAGCTATAACTGAGAATAATGATAGCAACAAGGGATTCCACAGCTAATAATTAGTAGTGAATCACAATTGTAAGTCAGAAGTAGTGTAGCAACTTTCTGTAGCTACACAGTTGAACTGAACAACAGCAAGCAACTGAACTATAGCTAAGCAAGCAGCTGTGTTGGTCCTCACTGGTCAGTGGGGAAGCTAGAGAGGGCTGCAAAAATGAGAGACATGAGTGAGAAGGCACACAGAGAAGTTGCTTCCTGCATCCTAAATTATCATTGGTCTTTAAAAATTGTCCATGTCTCCACATAGACCTGATATTTCAAGTGCCATAGTCAAATCATGACATTTCCAATGTTTGGGTGCCCAAAAGAGGGGATGCGTGAAGTCACCCCTAGTTGTCGACCGTGGGGAGTCACCCCAGTCAACACTAGAATTATCACATAAAGTGCCTCTTTGTACCTAGAGGCTGGAGTCAGAACATGATCCAGTTGGGTTGACATGCAGCATGGATCAGCCTTTGTCCCTAATTCTTGTTAAATGCCCAATTTAATTTCTTGTCCTCTTTGATTTCCTGCTCATTTTTGTTTTCTGCCCATTTTCCTTTCCTGCCTACTTTCATTTCCTGCAGACTCTTGTTCTCTGCAGCTTCCAGCTCTTGTTTCCTGCCTGCTTTGGTTTCCTGCTGACAATTGTTTTCTGCAACTGTTGTCTTTTGGAGTGTAATCAGGCAACCAAGCCTGGCAAAGCAGGCATGAAGAGTTGGAGACCAATGTGTGAATGACAGGTTGGCCAAATGAATATATATA
>SDVV010013679.1:0-15036 GCA_016164225.1 Gammarus roeselii | reverse complement strand
CAGTCGCTGTGACACAGCCAAGACTAGTCAGTCGTTGTGACACAGTCAAGACTAGTCAGTCGTTGTGACAAAGCCTAGACTAGTCAGTCGTTGTGACACAGCCAAGACTATTCACAGTCACCGCAACACAGCCAAGACTAATCAGTCGTTGTGACACAGCCAAGACTAGTCATTCGTTGTGACACAGCTAGGATTAGTCAGTCGTTGTGACACAGCCAAGACTAATCACAGTCACCGCACATTATCACAGACCGTTGCATTCAACTCCAATGGTAAGTAAAGATTATACCGATAGAATATTTAAATGTTCAATGATAATATACATATAAAATTGAAACTATGTATGAAAAGTAACTAGTAGATAATGCATAAATGTAAAAAATACAAAAATGAATAAAAACTGTGCAAGCATTAGCAAATATCAATTTCTGAACAAGGAGCAGAGAAGAGCATTTCAAGAGCAATGACCATAACACTGATATAATAATAGTTTTCAATAAATACTGATAAGGGGGAGAGTGCAAAATTTGTTTACTAAATGACCAGAAAGAGATCCCTCAATGCTCGCTCCTCAGTCATTTTTGTCCGCTGCTTGCATCTGCCGTTGAAAACATGACTCGAAATATGGGAGAATGATTAAAATGTTTGGCAACGTTCCCTGAAACGATGCAAGAGTAGTTATGTAGCTGATACAGCAGCAGTGTCTTCCAACTGGAGAGGAGGGGGCATTGAGCTGAAGAAATTCTCAAAAGATTGTGAATCTAAACCGTGTCATACTCATCTCAACATGACCTACGATTTAGGCTGATGATTGCATTTCGAGGAGCTAAAATGATATACTGACGCGCACTTCACACATTTGTACAAGGATAGTCACAGGTCCAATAACGGCCCAAATAGCGCACGCGCGCGCGCACGCACGCACACACACACAAATAACTCAAGCTAAAGCAAATTCACACATTAAACGAAATATTGTACAGTATTTCATTATTCCGGACTATGTGTTCAAAATAAGTCGTAATTTTCTTAAAATTTGGTGCTATTGAGAATCATGAAGTGGATTCAAATCGTAAACTGTTAGTCAGAAATTATGGACACGTATTCACCATATAACAAATGTCCTTTTGAAGTTCACACCAGTTTTTAATTGCAAGTCATTCAGTTTGATTTCGCTTGATAAAGGATAGTCACCCTAAACTGACGAGGTCATTCTTCTCGTTTGTCCATCGGGCACAAAAAAACTTTAGATGAATAGGACTCGAAAAGGTAGGACAGCGAAACATTTGTAATGTGGCTAAGCAAAAAATGAAAACGTATCATTTATGCAATCGCAGTTTTAAGAACCGCAGAATTGGATTTACAAATAGGCTTCCAATTGTTTGCAATATAATAGAGGTTATAAAAAGTAACCAAAAATAACCGTCCACCCTGTACGGGACGCTCGAGTCGGGCGTAGCGCGGCAGCACGATCCAAGCGGTGAGCGCGGCCCTTACCATCGTCTGGAGAAAGATCGTCCTCGTGGGTGAGCTCATCGTCCGAGCAGATGCTCAGCACGTTCACCAGCATCTCCGTCACTGCGGAGAACAGATTTTATGAGCCACTGGAATTTCTAGCGCGCCCCAATTGATGTCATACGGCCATAAATCAAATCAATTATCACTGATGCAGCAAGTTATTGATGTGCACTCGGTTCGATTCGGCAATAGGTACTGAAAAGAATGTAATTAAAGTGAAAAGTGAGATAGTGTTCCGATCAAATAAAAGGCTCGTGTGAAGATCAATACGCGTCAAGTGACGTTCTAGGTTAGGACCCATAGACTGTCACAACTTCACTTCGAGAGCTGGATTAGGAATGAATAATTGATACATTATAGTTCGTTTATTAGTTGTTCTGGGGCTATGGATGTAACATGGGCTATTTAAAAGTGAGGGTTGATGTCTTGGACAACGTATTTCAGTTCAGTTGTAACATCTCAGAGGCTAACGTTTGAAGCGTGTTGCCATATTGCGGTGAAATAATCATCTCTCACCGCAATACGGCAACACAGATACAGACAGTAGGCCGAAACTCCCAGAAAAGGGGCTGGCCGACGGCAAGGCGCACCTCAAACGCTCACACTCACACAACTTAGCCCTTTTGCGCTAAAGGGTCCAGCCGTTACCCCCGCAACACACACTCTGGGTCACGACTGCGGTCTGAGGCACCGTTGGCAGCAGCAGGGCCAGACAGTTTTCACTGGTTTACTCCCCCCCACGACTATCCCGACAACGTGATGCCAAGGGCGGGAAAACACATCAGAGCAACGTCAAAAATCAATAATTCACAGCCATTCTCCACTCACGCCTGTTCATTGCACGCTCTCTCGCTACTTCCACATTCAAGTCTCTCCTTCGTAACGCCTGCTTCACACAATCCATACACCCAAACTTCGGTCTACCTCTAGGCCTGCGACCACTCGCCTCCGCCTTCATCACCTTTTTTGCCAATCCCCCTTCATCCATCCTCACCATGTGCCCGAACCATCTCAAAACACATGAATCCACTCTGTCCTCCAACTTCTTCACCATCCCTGTTTTGTTTCGAACCACGTCGTTGGTGATCCGGTCTTTCAGCGTAACTCCAGCCATGCTCCTCAAACATTTCATCTCGAAAACATTCAACCTTCTTCTCTCCTCTGCTCTCACCCCCCAAGTCCCAGCTCCGTACTGCACAATTTGGACAACGACACCCTCAAACAGCCCTCTCTTTGCTTCGATCCCCAACGTCCTGCATCTCATTATGCTCTTTAGTGCACCCAACTCTTGACACCTCTTCTTAACTCGCGACTTCACCTCAGTTTCCACTAGTTTAGGCTTCTCCCAGATACTACACTGAACTTCTTCCATCAATTCTCCATTTAGGAGGACACTAATTCTGCTCGCATCAACGGTCCTTGAGCATCTCATTACTTTACTTCTACACGCATTCACTCGAAGGTTCCTCCTCTCACACACTCTAGCAAACTCGGACACCAGCCTACATAGCTCCTCCTCTGAATCCGTCACCAGCGCCGTATCATCCGCAATCACCAATTGACTCAACTGCCAACACCGCCCATTCACTTCCAACAGCTCTAAGCCACGACCCAGCACACTCGTCTCAGACCCACTTTCACTGTGAACCAATCACTCGCCTCGCTTCCCACTCAGGCAAATGCTCGGCTGCCAACATAAAAACTCTGCATCGCTATCAACACATTTTCGCCCAATCCATACAATCGCAACACCCTGCACAGCGCTTCCCTGTCAATTCTATCGTATACAGATACAGACACTAGGCAGCATCCCCCAGAAAGGGGGGTGGCCGACGGCAAAGCGCACCTCACACCCTCACAACTTGGCTCTTTTGTGCTAAAGGGTACGGCCGGTGTTATAATCAGCCTCCACTAGCACATATATTTGGAAACATAGCTAGCCGAACATTACCACCAAGAGCTGCGTAGTGTATGCCCGAGAAACCGTAGGTCTTAGGCCTGTTAACCCTAGCTCAAGTGGTTAGCGTATCCGACTGCAGTGTCAGCCTCTGGTGCTGCATGTCGCGAGTTCGAGCCTCGGCAGGGACGCGGCGGTCTTGTGGCGGGGAGATTTGGCGCCTCCCCCCTCTGTGTCCGCCTAGCTTAGTCACCCCCCTAACTAGGGGGAAACGGCTGTATGTCTATGAAGTTACACGAAAAAATACCTTGCCTTGCATATTTTCAGTTCTCCTCCAAAAGCAGTTGGTTTCCCCATATGGATTATAGGACATAGGAGACGTTGACGAGTGGAGGGTCATTAGGCCATCCTGTTCAATTTGACAATTAAGCATTGTATGGACTAGATCCAATAACTTAGAAGGGTAGTGTTAGCTCAGGGGTATCGTGAACTGTAAACAGAGAGATGGGAGAAGCCTGTAAATTAGTTAACAGCCTAAGTTTGTGTTGTATGCCAATAAGGCCATGGCTTTAGTACACCACGCCTCTTTGGGGAGGGGTCCGAAAGGTGAGGGGTTCCCTTATTGGAGGATCACTTCATACACATGAACGAGGCCCTCCCATATTATTTCAGGGCGCAGATCTAAAGTGAAGATCACAACTCATTCCATTATCTGAGGCTTCGGGTGGAGGGTGGGTCTTCGCCTTTGCGTAGCTTTCGCTTACGCTCTACGCTTTACACTTACTACATTTCTTTTTGCTGTTCATTTACACTTATGTTCCGTTGTATCCGTTATATTACAATCAATGTGTAGTGCTATAGGGCGAGTTCAACTGTTGACATGTTACTTGTTTTAATACAAGATAATATTATGAATACAGATACAGACACTAGGCCGCATCCCCCAGAAAGGGGGGTGGCCGACGGCAAGGCGCAACTCACACCCTCATACGCTCACACTCACACAACTTAGCCCTTTTGTGCTAATGGGCCCGGCCGGTAGCCCCTCAACTTACATTCTGGGTCCCGAATGCACCGAGGAACCGTCGTCAGCAGCAGGGCCCGACAGCTTTCACTGGTTTACCCCCGCCGCGTCACAATGGCCGGCCCCCCCTCCACCCACGACCATCCCGACAGCGGGATGCCAAGGGCGGGAAAGCACATCAGAGCAGCGTCAAATTCAACCGTTCACAATCATTCTCCACTCACGCCTGTTCATTGCACGCTCTCTCGCTACCTCCACATTTATGTCTCTCCTTCCTAACGCCTGCTTCACACCATCCATCCACCCAAACTTCGGTCTACCTCTAGGCTTGCGACCACTCGCCTCCGCATTCATCACCCTTTTCACCAACCTCCCTTCATCCATCCTCTCCATGTGCCCGAACCATCTCAGCATACGCGAATCCACTCTGTCCTCCAGCTTCACCACCATCCCTGTTCTGATTCGAACCACGTCGTTGGTGATCCGGTCTCTCAGCTTTTCTCCAGCCATGCTCCTCGAACATTTCATCTGGAAAACATTTAACCTTCTTTCCTCCTCTGCTCTCACCCCCCAGGTCTCAGCTCCGTAGAGCACAGTTGGGACAACAATACCCTCATACAGCCCTCTCTTTGCTTCCATCCCCCAACGTCCTACAGCTCATTACACTCTTAAGTGCACCCAGCACTTTACATCCCTCCTTCACTCGCGCCTTCACTTCAGTTTCCACTAGTTCAGTTATCTCCACATGGGAGCCCAGATACTTAAAACACTGAACTTCCTCCAAGAGCACTCCATTCAGGGTGACACCAATTTTGCTCGCGTATGCTTTTTCCAAATACATGAAGGCCTAATAGCCGTGGCGTTAGAATCAATCTTGCTACCGTATCCACCAAGTGTCGTAGAAGGCGACTAAAAGGGCGCCTCGTAGCCGGGAGTAGAATCGTGCTACCGTAACCCCTGCGTGTCGTAAAAAGCTACTAAATGCTCGGGGCGAAGGGGCTAGGAATCCCTTCCTCTGTAAGACCCTTCCTCAAAGACGGCAAGACGAGCGGGGGGAGAAGAGGCTCACGCCTCTCTGAACCCTATTGTTAGGGTCGCTGAATGTACGTGGCTGTAGTACGAATGAGGTAAGATGGAGAGAGAATGGTGAGATGTTTGTGAGGAGGAAGTTTGATGTGTTGGCGCTGAGTAAGACGAAATTGAAAGGTAAGGGCGAATGTGAGTTTGGTGTGGTTAGGTGGTGGGCATTCTGGTGTGGAGGAAGGTTGGGCACGATAAGGTGTGGTCTTGATATTGAGTGATCGGTTGGTTCGTAGCGCTACCGAATGGAAGGAGATGTCCTCAAGATTGATGTGGTTGAAAGTTAAGTTAGGCGTAGAAAGATGGGCATATGTGAGTGCATACGGACCTGGCAGCGAGAGGAGTGAAGGAGAGAGGGAGCAATTCTGGACGGACCTGACTGAGTTTATTGAAAGTTTTGGAGGTCATTTCAATGTAGTTGTACCTGGTGACCTTAATGCATGAGTTGGAGATGTAGTGGTGGAGAATGTGATAGGAAGGTATGGCGCTCCAGGTAGAAATGACAGTGGAGAAAACCTGATAGGTCTGTGTATGGAGCAGGAGTTGGTGGTCGGGAACAGTTTGCTCAAGGAGCGAGATATCCACAAGTGCACATGGGTAAGGATGGCCCGTGGTGCAGTTTGCAAGTGTTTACAAGTGTAGGAAAACAACAACAGGTCTTTTGGCCCAAACTAGGTTGCCTTTTGATAGTAAGAGGATTAGTTTCGAAGTAGAACGTCGAAGAGAGCTTCGTGTGCCTTTTGTCTTATTATAACAACAGGAAAGGGAACTGTTTAGCTATCTTTCGGCAATTTATGTAGAAGTTATCGAGCCGCGACTTGAACGATTCGATTGTAGTGCTGTTTAAAACCTCCGCTGGAAGTTTGTTTCATTCTTCGACAGCTCTTTACGTGAAGAAATTGCGCGTGATGTCGAGTAAGAAACGTTTCCCAACGATTTTGTATCCATTGTTCCTAGTCACTCCGTTTGTATCTAGAGTGAAAAGGCTCGCTCGGTCGACGTTTTCCTTACCCTTCATAATCTTCCACACTTCTATCATGTCGCCTCTGACTCGACGTTTCTCTAGCGAATAAAGATTGAGTTCACGGAGCCCGTCTTCGTACGATTCATCCCGCAGCGAGGGGATGAGTTTGGTAGCTCTACGTTGAACCTTCTCAAGGTTAATTACGTATTTTCTAAGGAATGGAGACCAGAATTGAACAGCATATTCGAGATGCGGTCTAACAAATGCATTAAATAACTTGAGCATACTGTGCTGGTTTTAGTACGAGATAGTGCGGGACATCATACCTAGCATTTTGCCTTTCTTGGAAGCTTCGTTACACTGCTTGCTGCTTTTCAAGTCATTACTAATGATGACACCTAAATCTCTCTCTTTGGTGACGGGAATGAGTTTCTTTCCCGACATTGAATGTTCGTGTTTGGGGTTATGAAGACCTACGTGCATAACTTTGCATTTGTTGACATTAAATTTCATTTACCACTTTTCTGACCAATCAACAATTTTGTTCAAGTCTATTTAGATCTGCTGACACTCTAGTTCAGTTAGCACTTTTCCTCCGATTTTAGTATCGTCTGCAAACTTGCTAATGTTTGACAGTGTGTTGCTATCGAAATCGTTAGTGAATATTCAAAGAGAACTGGCCCTAACACGGATCCTTGAGGCAAGCAGCTTGTATCATTACCCCAGGGGGAGGAAGCTCCGTTAAGTACAACTCGCTACCGTCTGTCCGTATGCCAGCATTTTATCCAGTTGTTAAGCTCGCCTCAAATACCGATGCTGTGCAATTTACTAATTAGGCGCTTGTGGGGAACTTTATCAAAGGCCTTTAGAGAGTCAAAGTAAATGATAACGATTACAGATTTTGTGTCGTGGATTTCGATTATAGTTCTGAAAAAGAGTAGCAGATTTGTAGGACAGGAACGGTTGTGTCTAAAGCCATGCTGGGAGTCACCAATCAATTTGTTTCATTCTAAGAATTCTGTAAATTTATCCGTTATCAAACTTTCCATCAACTTGCCAATGACTGAGGTGAGACTAATTGGACGGTAGTTGCCGGGACACTTTTGGTACTTTTTTTTTAAATTAGGGTAACATTGGCCTCCTTGTATTTGGAGGGGCAGGTGCCATTTGTGAGAGATAGGGTGAAAATGTTTGATAATGTTCGGAGATTTCGTTTTCAGTCTCTTCAAGAATTTTAGGATGAATTTGGTCTGGACCTGGAGATTTGGTGACTTTCAATTTATCTATATATTTAATAGCTTCGGCGGGGTAAAAGTTCACTATGGTGAGGGCTTCAAGTCGTTTTGCCGCTATGATATCCTCAGGATTAGGAATATCCTGATACTCTAACGTAAATACAGAGCAAAAGAATTCATCAAGTAGAACGCTCATTTCGGTGTCGTCTGTTTCTAGCTCACCAACATCGTTCTCGAGAAGACCTATTACAGATTTTGAATTTTTTTGCTCTGAATATAACTAAAAATTGTTTCGGACTAGTTTTGGCATTGAAAGCAGTTTCATTTTCATAATCTTTCTTCTTACGTTTCAGGACCCTCTTTAGATCACGTCTGCTAATTTTGTATTAATTTTTTGCTACGTCGTCATGTGGATGCTCTGCTTTATCGAATGCTTTGCTTTCATTCGTGAATGAAGGCGTTGCAATTCTCCCTTCCATCCAGTACTTGGGCTGATAGGCTGCTGTTGGCCTGTTTCTGCGCGGGATATGCTCATGTTCGATATTTTCAAGTGCAGACAAGAAATAGTCAAGCGATTGATTGACATCTTGTCCAAGGGTTATATTTGCTGACACCATTGACTCTCTTATGCCATCAAAATTAGCTAATCTGAAGTTAGGGACTTTTTCGCAGTTTGTTAATGTTTTCAACTCGAGCTCTATCAAAAAACAGATACAGTTGTGGTCACTAGTTCCGAGTGGTTCACCTGCTTCGACGCTCGTGACATGAGAGTCGCTTGCACTAAATAGGAGATCAAGAATGTTGCTACCTCTTGTAGGTGTCTTCACCATTTGGGTCATGAAATTATCGTCTGCAAAATCAATCAGATGTTGGCCGGTGGCAGTACATTAGTTTGATTCCAGTGGTGGAGAGAGCACTGATGGATTTTGTACTGTATCGAGGAGAGTGGTGAGAAGGCTGTTGGATGTGCAGGTGTTGAGAGGGGAGGTGGAGGAGTGTCTGACCATCTGCTGGTGGAAGGTAGATTAAGAGTGGAACAGAAGTGGAAGGGCAACAAACGAGTGGGAGGAAGAAGAGAGGTAGTGAAAGTGAGTGGCCTGAATGTGAGAAGTAGAGCAGAGGAGTTCCAGCAGGCGTTGAGGGAAGAATATGACAACGTGAGAGGACAGGACCTGAGAGATTTGGAGGAAGAATGGGAGACGTTAAGGGATGCGTTGCTGAGATGTGCGAAGAAGGTGTGTGGTGCGCGCCGTGTGGGCGGGTGCAGAAGGAAAGGTTGCGAGTGGTGGAACGAGGAGGTCCAACTGGCGGTGGCACGAAAAAGAGGAACGTTTGAGGAGTGGTTGCAGGTGAAGTCGGTGGTGGCTTATGAAAGCAACGAAGAGAGGAGAAACGAGGTGAAGCGGGAGGTGAGGAGAGGCAAAAACGACGTTGATGCCCTGTGGGGCAGACTGTTATACCAGAATTTTGAGGAGAGCAAGAAGATGTTCTGGAAAGAGGGGATGAGGGTGAGAAAGGTTGAGACCGGAAAAGAGGTAGTGGTGAAAGATGAAACGGCCAGATGTTGTTGGAAAGTGGTGATGCACGGAAGAGGAAGGCCGAGTATTTTGACGAGTTGTTGAATGTCGAGGATGACAGAGAGGCTGACATTACCAGAGAAGAGGTGCAGGAGGCGGTGGAGGTGATGAAAGCAGGGAAAGCCCCTGGTTTGGATGACGTTGCAGCAGAGTGTCTGAAGAAGGATGGAGTAACGTCTGTCGAAAGGTTGGTGAGGTTACTGAACTTGTGTTTTGTGGTATGCGTGGTACAGATTGAGTGGCGCAGTGCCTGCATTGTTCCGCTATATAAGGGCAAAGGAGATAAAAATGAATGCTGCAACTCGAGAGGTATCAGTCTGTTATGTGTGGTTGGTAAGTTGTACGGGAAAGTGCTGATCAAAAGGACTAGGGACTGTATGGACTGCGTAATTGGAGAGGAACAGTGTAGCTTTAGGAGTGGTAGAGGGTGTGCCGATCAGATTTTTACAGTGAGACAGGTCTGTGAGAAGTACCTTGCCAAAGGTAAGGATGTGTTCTGGGCCTTCAAGGATCTGGAGGCCTACGACAGGATTGACAAGGAAGCGCTGTGGAGGGTGTTGCGTTTGTATGGAGTGGGCGGACATCTGTTGAAAGCGGTGCAGAGTTATTATGTTGGCAGCCAAGCATGTGTCAGAGTGGGAAGCGAGGTGAGCGATTGGTTCACAGTGAAAGTGGGACTGCCATCAGGCTGCGTGACGTCTCACTGGCTGCTCAACCTCTAAATGGATGGAGTGGTCAGGGAGGTGAACGCGAATGTGCTGGGTCGTGGCTTGGAACTGTTGGAAGCGAATGGGCGGAGTTACAGTTGAGCCAGTTGCTATTGCTGGTGATACGGCCCTGGTTGCGGATTCAGAGGAGAAGCTATGTAGGCTGGTGTCTGAGCTTGGTAGAGTGTGTGAGAGGAGGAAGCTTCGAGTGAACGTGGGTAAGAGTAAAGTAATGAGATGCTCGAGGACTGTCGATGCGAGCAAAATTAGTGTCACCCTAAATGGAGAGCTCTTGGAGGAAGTTCAGTGTTTTAAGTATCTGGGCTTCCATGAGGAGATAACTGAACTAGTGAAAACTGAAATGAAGGCGCGAGTGAAGAAGGGGTGTAAAGTGTTGGGTGAACTGAAGAGTATAATGACCTGTAAGACGTTGGGGATGGAAGCAAAGAGAGGGCTGTATGAGGGTATTGCTGTCCCAACTGTGCTCTACGGAGCTGAGACTTGGGGGGTGAGAGCAGAGGAGAGAAGAAGGTTGAATGTTTTCGAGATGAAATGTTTGAAGAGCATGGCTGGAGTAACGCTGAGAGACCGGATCACCAACGACGTGGTTCGAATCAGAACAGGGATGGTGAAGAAGTTGGAGGACTGAGTTGATTCGCGTGTTCTGAGATGGTTCGGGCACATGGAGAGGATGGATGAAGAGAGATTGGTGAAAAAAGTGATGAATGCGGAGGCGAGTGGTCGCAGGCCTAGAGGTAGACCGAAGTTCGGGTGAATGGATGGTGTGAAGCAGGCGTTAGGAAGGTAAGACATGAATGTGGAAGTAGCGAGAGAGCGTGCAATGAACAGGTTGATTTTGACGCTGTTCTGATTTGCTTTTCCGCGCTTACATCTCATTGTTGGGGCGGCCATTATGACGCGGCGTGGGTAAACCAGAAAAAACTGTCGGGCCCTGCTGCTGACAACGGATCCTCGAACTGCACTCGTGACCCAGAGTGTGTGTTACGGGGTTACCGGCCTGAACCTTTAGCACAATAGGGCTAAGTTGTGTGAGTGTGAGCGTATGAGGGTGTGAGGTGCGCCTTGCCGTCGGCCATCTCCCTTTCTGGGGATGCGGCCTAGTGTCTGTATCTGTATCCAGTACACATCCTCCCCCTTTGCAGGACCTGTGTCACTGCAAAGATCTGATCGACACATCCTCTGCCGCTCCTAAAGCCACACTTCCTCTCTAATTGCGCAATCCGTACACACTCTAATCCTTTCGATCAGCACTCTCCCATTCAACTTACCGACCACACATAAACTGATAACTCTCGAGTTGCAGCATTCATTTTAATCTCTTTTGCCCTTATACAGTGGAAAAATGCAGGCACTGCGCCACTCAATCGGTACCACGCCCGCCACAAAACAAATGTTCAGTAGCCTCAATAACCATTTGACAATCGTTATTCCACCCTTTCTCAGGCACTCAGTCGCATCGTCATCCAAACGAGGGGCTTTTCCTGATTTCATCACCTCGGCCGCCTCTTGCACCTTTCCGCTAGTAATGTCTTTCTCCAAAAAACCGGCAATTGCGCACGACCACCCACAGCAACAATGTCAGCCTCTCAGTCATCCTCGACATCCAACAATTCATCAAAATACTCGGCCCACCTTTTCCGTACACCGCCACTTTCCGTCAACAATTTCCAGTTTACATCTTTCAGTGCCTCCTCCTTTCCGGTCTCTCCCTTTCTCACCCTCTTTCCAACATATCAACTGGTGGTATGTCATTTTCTGGCGGCTGATGAGCAAAAATCGAATTTTCTGAACAAGAAAATAAAGCGTTGTATCATGGTTACGGAGAAGTGTTGGGTATGGATAACCTGCATCCGCGCCGTCATACAACCAGCCAAGGTTCATTTACATCGTATTTTCATATCGGGGTTAGCTGTTAAAGGACTATCGGATGTCCTTCTTCACGGGCATTTGTAATGCGCCCGGAGGAGCGCAGTAAAATACCATTGGTTGGACAACAATAGCTCAACCAATGACCCCTGGGGTCGGTCACTACATTTTCAAACAGGTAACGTCGATTGGATTTAGGTACTTCTCAAAAAACGAACAAAACTTGTTGACACTGTAAAGTTGCTTACTGCATCGAATACGGGCAAATAAACGAGGACGCTTTTACCACAACCGATGACCCACTCGCACTCACCTTTCTCGCCAACAAACGGCAAACTCCACGTAAAGACGTCCATGAAGTTGGGAAGCCAGTACGGATGTGGAGAGCAGTTAAATTGTCGGATGTTCATCACGTTGTTTTCGTACTTCAAAACTGCAGCCTGCACAACAAAGAAAATGAAGTCGGCAGGGCCAAACGAGATTATATCACCAATGTAGCACTACCAAGACACGATTGGATGCAGGATTAGTTCGATCTGCAAAGGTGCTCATGCAATAACCTAACGAGCTGAGGTAGTCGTAGTTGGACAGAGTCATTGGCCAGTGAGTCATCGCAACACAGATCGTCACTAGTATTGGCCAGTGAGTCATCGCAACACAGATCGTCACTAGTCATTGGCCAGTGAGTCATCGCAACACAGATCGTCACTAGTCATTGGCCAGTGAGTCATCGCTGGCCTATGAATAGTGGCGTCATGTGTTTGAGGCTATATCGTTGCAGAGATCACCTGACAACTGCTATTAGATCATTCTCAATACAGAACACATCAATCGCCTGTCTGCAAGGTCATGTGATGTGTGCAGGAATAAAAAGGGAAATTTTTTACGCTGAGATTAGCTAATTTACACTAATCTGGCTGAGATTAGATTTAAAATAATCTTCCGGTGACCAATACTCTCAAATGAAAGAACACGGTGATTGTAATTTGTTCGCGATTAAATTATTCTGGTCCAATGTCATTATCCCACTTATCGAGACACTGAATCACTGGCACACCCAAGAAGCCGCTAGCCCAGTCCGCTGTCTCACACAACAAAATGAAGCCCTCAGGCGTTCTCATGGCGAGACCGACCATTGGCTCACCAATGATACGCTGGCTCACCTTATTGTTGTAGACATCGAGATAATTTGGCGCAGAGAATATTGTGATGAGGGAAGGGAAGCCTGTGGTCTGGCTTTTGCGGTACATGCGGTACCTGCAAAACAAGTCGATATTAGGCCCTGAAAAACAATTAGGGAGCTCATGGCCCTGACAGTATAGCAGAAAACATGAAAATGTAGGGTAAAACAATTAAGATGCTTATGGCCCAGGCAGTACAGTACCAAACATGACCCTGTAGTTACCAAGTAACAGAGCAAATAACAGAAAACTAGGTTCACCAGCGAAGGATAGACCTACCCCCCCCTTCCCACCGATTTTTTTTCTATTTCTTCAAGTACATAATTTAGATTATGAAGCGCCTCTAGTAAAACTTGCCATTACTCAGATTCGGTTGCTTGTACGCTGAATTCCACAAGTCCTGAACGATTGGTCCAGAGCAGGCATGCACAGGCGTCAGCTCTTGGTCAGTAGGCGACTGAGTTGTGCCCAAACTTGGGACCCATCAGTCCGTTAACACTACATCAATTGGCCGTTATTAGACCTTCAATATCTAACGTGCCAATAGGACGCAGTCCATTTTGCACTGGAAATTTCTTCATCGAGAGCTACATGCATTTTTTCCTTATCATACCTAGCATGACGTACTCACATAGCATTCTGTGCCTCATGGGCCCTAGTGATAGACAGGAGATACTGTCAGAAAAGATCAAGAGCTTGTCGAACTCACCCCGCATCCTGTGCCTCATGAGCCCTAATGATGGACAGGAGGTTGTTGTGTTGGAGGAAGTCGCAGCACGCAGCGTAACTGTAAAAATAGGAGCAGCCTCGCACAGAGTTGTGACTGAAGTGTTCTGCGTTCTTTTCATTACCAAACTCCTCTAACGGATCAGACCAGAGTAGGTCACACATCGGACCGAAGGCGGGTGGCTCCTTGAACCGGTCCAACTGTGGGGGAGAAGCAACGACAATAGTAACGGCAGGGGTAGCACAAGGAATGGGAGGGTACAGAGAGGCAACAAGCGTGCCGTAGTAAAGGCTGCAGGCAACAATGCTTGCAGAGTTTAGAAACGGAGCCTTCCATGATTTTAATAATCAAAATAATTGCTAAGGAGATACAATAGAACATTCATGGGTACTTTTTGGAAGCAACTGAAATTAGTTGTCAAATTAATCAATTGTAGTTGATTTAGTGTTATATTTAATAAATAGGCAAATCTTTGCAACAGTTTTATCATAGGAAGGAAGCGTAGTGCATCTGTGAGACGCTGTCGCAGGTAGCTTTACCTTCCTTATGTCTTCTAGCGTGTGAATTTCTGGTGATAGTCCCCCATGTACGCACAGGAATTGGTGGTTCATGAGGGCTGCTAGGGGTAGACAGTCGAATGCTTCCATACACGCGTCATACACTCTCTCGCTGTACTTTATTTTACCTGCAACAAAAGGCATTAACATCAATTGCCAGGGAACATGGAAGTTTCATTGGAGAGTAGGATAAGTTCTGAGTATGGGTTTCACCAATCCGGGTTATACACCCTAGTTGTGAGCTTGGCATCAGACAAAATTTGAAATCTGCAATAGAATTCCATTCGAGAGGCCAAAAGGATGAAATTACCATTACACACAATACAATTTAGCAAAATGCCAACCAGCAGTCGAGTAGTTAACCCTGGTCATATCAAACAATACGTTTCACCGCGTCAAAATACCACTAATTTAATAGGTATCAGTGCAGCTAGATGCTGGTTATAATATTAAGAGGGCAGTGCACATTTAATTTAAAATTCTTAGCGGAATAACCGAGGAAAGGGCTACGAGTGGCTTTTAGTAATGGAAAATTGATGAAGCGGATTTCATTGCTGAACGGTTGGTTTAGTAGGAATAATTGACGAAATAAGAATAACAGGTGAAACAGCTGCTTTAGATGCAACAATTAAAAAGGTTATGTGAGACAACATAGTAACTTGCTATCTCGAATACATATATA
>SDVV010013678.1:0-15036 GCA_016164225.1 Gammarus roeselii | reverse complement strand
TATGTGTGTGTCGTGCGATAAATTGACGTTAAAGATTATTCATCATCGTCAATCGCCACCGAATTTTCTTTTGCTACTGTACGTTCAAAAAGAAAATATGCCTTCGATATGAATGCATTCAATTGGAGAAGATTGAGCGTGTGTTTCAGACAATTTCCAAATGTGACAGCCGTCGTCCTTCCGGACACACAAATTAAAGGAGCGAATTATAGGCGATATCATCATAAGTACCGTCGAGTGCTCCCGGATGCGACCAAACGCCAGTTATCGCTCGTTAATAATATGTGCTGACGGTTATCGCCGGCGATGATGATGGTCATTTCTAACTGGGTGTAACTGCTATCGATTATAAGTCCAGGACAAATGCAGAGCAAGAAGGTTGGTCGTGTATTATTGCCATCGCTGTATTGAGACGGGACGGTTGTGACTGACACATATTATAGGTTCTGGCCCGATGGACGTGTTTGAATGATATCGATTTGAACATATGAATTAATATACCCTACAGATACTGGTGGGGTATGAGAAACATGGATTATGAGTCCAGGCTTAATATGTGGCACGATTCCAGGAATCCAGGATGAGTATGAACGACAACAAATCGGATTGTGTAAGAGTAACAGTTACTAGTATTATTAAGAACACGTCCTAGAATCCAGTGTCTCTGAAATTGAATCATTACGAAATATGCCACTATTTAAATTAATGGACACTGAAAAAGAACCTCTTCATTGATGATTGAACAAGCTGCTAACAATTTTACAATTGCAATGGAAGATGAAGGGATTTAGCTTATGGAAGACGTATAACGATAAATGTTCCTTCCGTTCAGTGAATGAATATATTGATTCTACAGGATTTCTTATGTCGTTGATGAGTTTGTTCGAATCAAATGATGTATGATGGAAATATTTTTTTACCAAACACCCGTGCACCACCTGCGCACCACCTGTGTACCGAAAAACAGGAAAATATATTCAATGTGTTCAGTCATAATTCAAACGGTCTCGCGACTGACCAACGTTATGTACGTCTGCAGGAATCTCTGAATACATCATGTTCAAACACAAGGGGTAGAAGTTATTTTAAAGGCGTGTTCGCTTTGCCCGGCATGGACGTTGTGAACCACTCCATTTGGCGCCATGAGGGTACACAAAATTTCGCCCATGCCCATCGATCTTGGTGTTGAATTACAGAAGGCCAATTTATTGTGTAGGACCTTTCACGTTACGAGTGCCTGTTTAAGGATTCATTGAATGACATCTGGAATATCCAATTGAAAACGCTCTCGAACTCAACCACTTCTGAACAATAACCCTCTAACTTACAATAACCCTCCAACTTATAATAACCCTCCAACTTACAATATCCCTCCAAATTACAATAACCCTCCAACACACAATAACCCTCCAACTTACAATAACCCTCCAACTTACAATCACCCTCCAACCTACAATAACCCTCCAACTTATAATAACCCTCCAACTTGCAATAACCCTCCAACTTAAAATAACCCTCCAACTCACAATAACCCTCTAACTTGCAATAACCCTCCAACATACAATAATTCTTCAACTAACAATAACCCTCCAACTTGCAATAACCTTGCAACTTACAATACCCTGCAACTTCCAATAACCCTGCAACTTACAATAACCCTCCAACCTACAATAACCTTCCAATTACAATAACCCTCCAACTTGCAATAACCCTCCAACTTACAATAACCCTCCAGCTCACAATAACCCTCCAACTTACAACAACCATCCAATTTGCAATAACCCTCTAACTTAGAATAACCCTCCAACTTATAGTAAC
The DNA here is from genome assembly GCA_016164225.1 of Gammarus roeselii. Lineage (NCBI taxonomy): Eukaryota > Metazoa > Arthropoda > Malacostraca > Amphipoda > Gammaridae > Gammarus > Gammarus roeselii. Next base: position 13,218 of record SDVV010013678.1, on the reverse strand, counting down.
CCTCCAGCTTGCAATAACCCTCCAACTTACAATAACCCTCCAACTTTCAATAACCCTCTAACTTGCAATAACCCTCCAACATACAATAACCCTCCAACTTACAATAACCCTCCAACTTGCAATAACCCTCTAATTTACATTAACCCTCCAACTTATAGTAACCCTCCAGCTTGCAATAACCCTCCAACTTACAATAACCTTCCAACTTTCAATAACCCTCTAACTTGCAATAACCCTCCAACATACCATAACCCTTCAAATTATAATAACCCTCCAACTTGCAATAGCCCTCCAACTTACAATAACCCTCTAAGTTACAATAACCCTCTAACTTGCAATAACCCTCCAACTTACAGTAACCCTCCAACTTACAATAACCGTCCAACTAACAGTAACCCTCCAACTTACAATAACCCTCCAACTTACATTAACCCTCCAACTTACAATAACCCTCCAACTTGCAATAACCCTCCAAATTACAATAACCCTTCCACTAGCAATAACCCCCCAATTTTGAATAACCCTCCAACTTACGATAACCCTCCAATTTTCAATAACCCTCCAACTTGCAATAACCCTGCAATTTACACTAACCCTCCATCTTGCGATAACCCTACAACTTACAATAACCCTCCAACTTACAATAACCCTCCAACTTGCACTAACCCTCCAACTTACAATAACCCTCCAACTTGCAATAACTCTCCAACTTATTTAACTACTTGATTGAATTATCAGCTTGGGAATATACTTATAGTCGCGGCTGCATGACTTGAGTCATTCCAAAGAGTGCTTTGCTCAGGCTTGTGATTATTTTCGTGAGAAGGTTGATAAACGGCTGAAAGGTGGCGATGCTGATCATCGTTACGAAAATCGGTAAACTGACGATATTGTTTTCATTGCCGTTCGTCAGGAATATTATTTAGTCGTTATTGCATAGAAGTATCAAAATAATTTTGTTCGAACACCCATCAACTGAGATTTGTAACTGGAGGAGCGTGGATAACATTATATTTTGATATTGGGAAATCTCTGACTTCACAAATGGGGTGATTTAAATTTTCGTTCATGCTCTCAACCCACAGATAATATGCTTAAAATGTACTAATTAAACTTCAAAGAATTGACAATGGAGAGAATAGTTGTAGTTAATATGGTTGTAGTTAATATAGTTCTTTTAATGTTGAATCATATGGGTTTCCATACAAGCTTTGGAGTTCTATATTAATTAAAGTCCTTGTGCCTCCATTTACTGAAATTTTGAGAGTCATACGTCAGTAATCTATTATTTACAAGTTCAACCGCTATAGGCAAGCACATTTTTACATCGTAAGATAGGAGGATTTGTACCTGATGCTTGTCTATCAGACAATTCAGATGCATTTACATCGAGTAGTTTATACGGATTCCCTTCGCAGCACAGACTGACGTTTCACGAAAGTTTTTAATTTGTTGTTATTGCTGTGAAAGTTCCGCATTTTCAATGGAAAGGAAACATATTTGAATGGTATATCCCAGTCTCGCATTCAACAGGAATACATAAAAAATGATAAGATCCGTTTCAAAAGAATTCATAAAATAGCGAAAACATCAAGCAAATAAACGTACCTTCAATAGGGAACGAAACTCTCATAAACCTTGCAATTAATGCTCGAAGCTAACGTGGTGTTGCAGATGCAAGACATTCCAGCGGTCCAGATTCCTAAACTTAGAAATAAAATCATTGCAGTCGTACAGGTCTTCCGAAAGAGTATCTTTTTCGTTCGTGTGATGATTCTTCCATTTTCTGTGAGGACACATAACAGGCAAACGAACGAAGGGCTGCCATTGTGTGGAGCGATTACTTGGGTTCTGTATTGCTTCTGACAAAATTGGCTGCTTATGCGGAGTGGTGGTAAAGAAAGCCCTTTCTTGGAATCTAATCGAGTGTCGGAGATTGTATGATTCTGTAAGGTGGTAAGGACTCATTCGAGATGTACACATACACATATAGTTATGTCAGTTTTAGGCCTAATTTGAAGAAATACATCTGCTCCACAGTGTGTACACGAGTAAAATTACAGGGAAAAAATATTTAACCTTGGTCTGATTTACATAGTCTGCACGTGCATCATTCGTTCTGTCGCCAAATATCACACGGCGCGGTTGCGTGAAGTCTGCATGAACCATTTTCTCTAGAATTTGGCAGATTTTTAATGCTTTTCAAGTACATTTGACGAACTTCGTGATCAATGATGAGAGTGTTCGAAAATTTTATTACTAACAGTTTCTAGCTCGCTTAAGGCTGAGATTTAAGAAGCCAGTTTCTGCCTGCAATATGTATAGAGGTGATCACAAACTCAGTTTTTTCTCGTGATGCTGTGATGTGGTTTTCATAATAGTCTTAGAGCAAAGGACACGCAAGCCAGAGGCCTTGTATTGTTTTCTTGACACTCTCTGTGATATGTTATATTCTATTTGTTAGAAGCTTCCAGTTTATTCGTGATCGGTCTCTTTTCCTCATGTGTCTTATACCTCATCGTTCAAGAGATACCATTGAATGGATATTAAATTAGTCTTAGCGCACGTAGTATTATGTAAGAGCAGCTACAGAGTGCATGAGAGAGTTCAGTCGTGGAAATGTTTAATTTATTCCTAGAACTTTTTTCAGGATGTTAGTGACAGGTATTGACAGCTAGTCGCTGAGTTCCAATACCACCATATCTGAGCTAGATGAGAAATGGATTCCAGGTTTACATCTGAATCCAGAACTGTGTGTAATATGTAAAATGTTCGACTTTCACCAGACATTATATTTGAAAAAAAAAAATCTGAAAAGTGTTTAAGTCAACTCAAGTTTCCAATATCGGAATAATGAAGTATCTTTTGATCATCTACGCAGTAAATACTAAAATCGAACAGTTAGCATCACAGAATGTTATTCAAAGGCGATTCGACAATTGTTCATCATTATATTTCGATTTGTTTTTGCTTCAAGGCTAGGCACCGCGTATAGCTCTAATGATGACTTCCCAGCTAACAGCTATCAATTATATGAAGAAAATCAGGAATTCAGTTGAACTAATGGAACATGAATCTCGGTCTCAGGTTGTAATGATCCACGATAAGGCGGATGACCCCTTGATCAACTAGATACAGGTATACAGACATTAGGCCGCATCCCCAAAAAGGTCGGTGGCCGACGGCATGACGCACCTCACAACCTCATACGTTCACACGTACACAACTAAGCCCTTTTGTCCTGAAGGGTCCGGCCGGTAACCCCGCAAAATACACTCAGAGTCAAGAGAGCAGTCCGAGGATCCGCTGTCAGCAGCAGGGCCCCACAGTTTTCATCGGTTCACCCCCACCCATGACCATCCCGACAACAGGATGTCAAGGGAGGAAAAGCACATCAGAGCATCGTCAAAATCAACCATTCTCAACAATTCTCCACTCACGCCTGTTCATTGCACGCTATAGCGCTACTTCCACATTCGTGTCTCTCCTTCCTAACGTCTTCTTCACACCATCCATCCACCCAAACTTCGGTCTACCTCTAGGCCTGCGACCACTCGCCTCCGCTTTCATCACTCTTTTCACCAATCTTCCTTCATCCATCCTCTCCATGTGCCCGAACCATCTCAGAACACGCAAAACCACTCTGTCCTCTAACATCTTCAAAATCCCTGTTCTGATCCCTGGTTATCCGGTCTCTCAGAATTACTCCATTCATACTCTTCAAACATTTCATCACGAAAACATTTAACCTTCTTCTCTCCTCTGCTCTCACCCCCCATGTCTCAGCTCCGTAGAGCACAGTTGGGACAACAACACCCTCCCAACGTCCTAGAGCTCATCTTCAACGTAATACAGGCTCATTACACTCGTCAGTGCACCCAACACTTTACACCCGTCTTGATTATCTACGCAGTAAATACTAAAATCGAACAGTTAGCATCACAGAATGTTATTCAAAGGCGACGCGACAATTGTTCATCATTATATTTCGATTTGTTTTTGCTTCAAGGCTAGGCACCGCGTATAGCTCTAATGAAGACTTCCCAGCAAACGGCTATCAATTATATGAAGAAAATCAGGAATTCAGTTGAACTAATGGAACATGAATCTCGGTCTCAGGTTGTAATGATCCACGATAAGGCGGATGACCCCTTGATACAGGGTGCACTCGTCAGTGCACCTAACACTTAACACCCGTCTTCCACTCGCGCCTTCACTTCAGTTTGCACTAGTTCAGTTTTCTACACATGGGAGCCCAGATACTTAAAACACTGAAGGTTCTCCATGAGCTCACCATTTAGGGGGACACTAATTTTGCTCACATCGACAGACCTCGAGCATCTAATTACTTTACTCTTACTCACCTTCACTCGAAGCTTCCTCTCACACACTCTATCAAACTCAGACACTAGCCTACATAGCTTCTCCTGTGAATCTGCAACATGAGCCGTATTATCAGCAAACAGCAACTGGCTCAACTGCCAACCCCGCCCATTCACTTCCAACAGTTCCAAGCCACGACCCGGCACACTCGCATTCACCTTCCTGACCACTCCATCTATATAGAGGTTGAACAGCCAGGGAGACATCACGCAGCCTTGTCTCAGTTCCACTTCCACTGTGAACCAATCACTCACCTCACTTCCGTCTCTGACACAAGCTCTGCTGCCAATATATAAATTCTGCACCGCGTATAACAGATATCCGCAATCTCCATAAAAACGCAACACCTTTCACAGCGCTCCCATGTCAATCTTGTCGTATGCCTTCACCAGATCCATGAAGGCCCAGAACACATCCTTTCCTTTCGCAATGTACTTCTCACAGACCTGTCTGACTGCAGGAATCTGATCGGCACACCCTCTACCACTTCTAAAACCACACTGTTCCTCTCCAATTACGCAGTCCGTACAGTCTCGAATCCTTTTGATCAGCACGCTCCCCTACAACTTACCAACCACACATAACAGACTGATACCTCTCAAATTGCAGCATTCATTTATATCTCCTTTGCCCTTATATAGCACAGCAATGCAGGCACTGCGACAATCAATCGGTACCACGCCTGCCACATAACACAAGTTGAGTTACCTCACCAACCATTCTACAATCGTCACTCCATCCTTCTTCAGGCACTCGGTCACAACACTATGCAAACCAGGGGCTTTTCCTGTTTTTTATCACCTCCACCGCCTCCTGCACCTCTTACATGGTAATGTCCGCCGCAAGTTTTTCTCTCAAAACTGGCATCCGAGCACCACCACCCACAGCAACAATGTCAGCCTCTCTGTCATCCTCGACATTCAACAACTCATCTAAGTACTAAGCCAACCTCTTCCGTACATCACCACTTTCCAACAAAAACTGGCCGTTTTCCTTTTTTTACCACTTCCTCCTTTCAGGTCTCTCCCTTTCTTACCCTCTTCACCTATTTCCAGAATTTTGTTTTGTTTTCCTCAAAATTCTAGCAAACCGTCTGCCCCACCTGGCATCATCGTCCTTCTTGGCTCTCCTCACCCACCGCCAGTTTGACCTCCTCGTTCCACCACTCACAACCTTTCCTTCTGCACCCGCCAACACGGCGCGCAACACACACCTTATTCGCACATCTCAGAATAGCATCCCTTAACGTCTCCCATTCTTTCCCCACATCTCTGAGGTCCTGTCCGCTCACGTTGTTAAATTCTTTTATCAACGCCTGCTGGAACTCCTCGGTTCTACTTCTCACATTCAGTCCACTCACATTCACTACCTCTCTTCCTACTCCCACTCGTTTGTTACCCTTCCACGATTGCTCCACTCTTAATCTACCTTCCGCAAGCAGATGGTCAGACACTCCTCCACCCTTCCTTCTCAACACCCGCACATCCAACAATCTCCCCACCACTCTCTTCGATATCAGCAAAAAATCCTTCAGTGCTCTCTCCACCACTGCACCACTGGCCATCCTTAGTCATGTGTTCATGTAGATATCTCGCTTCTTGAACAAACTGTTCCCGACCAACAACTCCTGCTCCATACACAGACCTATCATGTTTCCTACACTGTCATTTCTACCGGGTAACGCCATACCTTCTTATCACATTCTCCTCCACTACATCTCCAACTCTCGCATTAAGGTCACCCAGTACAACTACATTGAAAGGACCTCCAAAACTCTCAATACACTCACTCAAGTCAGTCAAGAATTACCCCCTCTCCTCCTCACTCCTCTCGCTGCCAGGTTTGAAAGCTCTCACAAATGCCCAACTTTCTACGCCTCAATATCAGGACAACAACTTCTCGTGCACAACCTGCCATCACACCAGACTTTCTTCCACTTACCACACCAAACTCACATCGCCCTTACCTTTCAACTTCGTCTCACGCAGCGCCAATATATCAAACTTCCTCCTCACAAACATCTCACAAATCTCTCTCCTCTTTACCTCATTCGTACTACAGCCACGCACATTCAGCGGCCCAAACAATAGGGTTCGGAGAGGCGTCAGCTTTTCCTCCCCCCACTCTTCCTGCCGTCTCTGAGAAATGGGTTTTGCAGAGAACGGGGATTCCTAGCCCCTACTCTCCATCCCTTTTAGTCGCTTTTACGACATGCAGGGGACGCGGTAGCACGATTCTACTCACGGCTACAGGGCGCTCTTTTAGTCGCCTTCTACGACACGCGGTGGATACGTTAGCAAGATTATTACGCCCCGGCTACATGGCTGAAACACATATTTTGCAAGCTTCCTAATCGTGTAAAATTTACATCTCAGTGATTACGAAGAACATCCACTGAGGCATTTGGTTCCCGAGAAATTGTCTCAGTCGTGTTGCTTCATTGCACGAGCTTGCTCCTGATCCTGTTCGTTTTATAAATCCGCAGTTATGTATTATTTTTCCCTATCAGCCTTAGCCATGTATAATTTGCTAGATGGCTCTGTATTTGCCGGTAGTGGAATTCGCCGACGCGCTTATAAGTCGCGAGTCAAGCATCTTTTCTGTCCTAGATCGTCTATTTCTTCTTTGTTTGTTCCTTTTCTTCTCTTCTGACTCTTTTCTACTGGCCGGAAAGTGTGGACGTCTGTCAACTTTTCAGAGCTTCCTTGCTCTTCTCTTATGTTCTCCTCCTCGATGTTCCTGTAGAGCCCTTGCCGAGGCTGGAGTCGCTGCCCCCCGTCGAGTCATCGGAATCGCACTGCTCGGCCACTTCCACCATCATGCTCTTCTTGGCAATGTCCCCTATCAGGACACCGCCAAGCAACTTATTTTATTCATTCGCAACCTCACAACTTACATCTATAGAAGCCATAACACGTAAGTTAACGGCAGCCACAACGTGAACTGTATCATCAACAGCCTGAACAAAGAAGCCCATCGATTACCTCCGCTGTGTCTGTGGAACAGCAGCTCAAACATTACTAGCATCAACATCAACAGAAAACATTGCACGACGCATCATGAATTTCAAACTCGTTATCACTTCCTCTCACACCAACTGAAATCTTGAAAATGTTGGTACAAGGCCGCTCATGGAAGCATTTGAGAGTCCAGTGTTCTTTCAAATAAATGAAATATGCCCTTCAGACTTTCACCAAGTGCAAAAGACAGAATCACTCTTCTGGTAGTAAATTCCTCACGTAGTTTAGTGCATTGTTGGTCTCCAAACTACGTTCTCTCATTAAAAACGCACCCACAGTTAACATCTGTCTGCAAGAGAAATAGTGGTTATCACAACAAAATGTGTCCTACAGATAAGCCTAAATAGGCTACTGATATATTGCAAATCAACATGCTTTATGAAATCCACTTGAATGCTTCAGTATTATAAGTTAATGAACGTGTGCTCGATGCTATAATCAGTCTCTCTTTAACTTATATCGTAGATTATCCCGCGTCGACTTGCGTGAAAAAGACGAAGATGATATTTCTGAATTGAACAATGAGCTTACCAACATGATGACATTTTAAGATCGTATTCGAGTATCCAAGAAACTGTTTTTTCTATTATACATGTCGATATTCACATCGTAACAATGCATTCATTTCATCGCAACTGTTTCTTAATTCAATCAATTTTCAGGTTGATGTAATTGTCGTTACTGAAACATGTCTCTCTAGTGATACAAATCCAATGTTTGGATCTGATGACTACCATAGTCTCAATAATCAAACGAATAGGAGGTTTGGTGGTAGGATCACGGTATATTTCAGATTTTTTTAGTGTTGAACTTTGAAGATATTAAACAGCAACAGCTGACTGGTTCGAAGGTTTTAGTATTCGATTCAATGGGTCCCATTCGTGATTTATTTTCAGCATGTATATGCAAAACAACGCGTGGCAGCAAACAAATGTATTCGCGAATGTATATTTTATGGCATATGTCATTTCGTGTGACGATTCCAGCATTAATTATTCAATCCACTTCAACTTCCGGAATTAGATGAATTTTCGATCTAGTTTGCAGCCTTTCCCTTCTTTCCAGGGATAGTCAAACCTACAAGGCTTGGTGTAACTTGGTGTAACTGTCCTCCAACCATAGCTGTTCATCAGGTGTTGTTGATAATGACGTGCGTGATCCTTTCCTCTGTGTTTTTTATGGAATAATTTCCAAATTTCTGTAAAGATCCCAGTTGTTTTTTCTAGATCATTTGATGATGATAACTTTTTAGACAATTTGTTGGCAAGGTTACGCGATTATGTACTGATGATATTTAGGAAGACACAAATCCACGTGATGCTCTCAATGTTCTGCTTGATAAATTCAATACATTGTAATTTGATAGAGTCCCTGGTCAAAAAGTGATCATCAGTCTACGAAAACATGTTCACATGGGGTTCATTTCTGACTTAAAAAATAAATCAAAAATACATACTGGCTAAGTAATTTGTTAAATCCGAGTTTCATACTCCGCAGATCATTTAATAATGAGCGTAGTGCAGGTCAAAAATAAATTTGGTTCGAAGAACAGAAAACGAGAGCACACATCCTACCAATCAACACGATCTGGAAACCAGTAAAGATACTCAACTATTCATCTGCATCTTGTTCAGTTCGGCCTCTATTTATAAGCTTCAATACGACGATTATTCAGAAAACTTACAATTCTTTGATAAAATCAACTTGTCGTTACCAAACCTAAACGACTAAGTGATCTAACTTGTGGTACTCATGTTGTTCCGTGTGGTAGTTGTGATCTGGTGTACGTGGGGGAGACAGCGAGATCTATGTCAGTACGTGTCAAAGAAACCAAGAGCTATATTAGAATTGGTAGAACCAATAGGGCAATATTCTGTCATGTTAGAGAAACTAACCATAGAATAAATTGGGATTCAGCTAAACTAGTTTTTAAATCCAATTCGAAACCGAAAGATTGTTGATGGAGTCTTGTTTAATCAAGATGTTACATAATATGAACGCAATGCCAGGTGTCTGTTCGGTTGATTCAGTGACCCGCGAAATACTACTCCATTCCAACAGGCACATAATGAATAATTTACCTCCTCCATATTCAACTCAATAGTTAGGCTCTGTATAGTAAAGTACCTTTACTGGCTTCCAGATCGTGTTGCTTGGTAGGATGTGTGCTCTCGTTTTTGTTCGTCTAACCCAATTTATTTTTTATCAACAGTTTTAGATTATTGTTTATTTTCTAACTTTGTCGCTGAGGAGGGGCATAGACTTGCCCGAAAATTCCCCCCAAAAAATAGTAAAGTGATTAGATAAAGGTGGCTCTTTTATTCCTTTTATTCAACTTTCCTAGTGAGTGAGGTAATTTTTTTGATTGATCGTAGTGAGATAACGTTAAAATGGTTAAAACCACTAAACAATTTTTCAGCTAACTTTGCTAATCATTCCTTAATGAAATGTTGGACTTACGAGCAAAAGATTGTCAAAATTCTTTTAAAATTATTGGCAATCCACTTTCTGATAATGAATCAATCAACCAAACTAGTTTTCACATCTATTCAACCGAATATCTTAAGGGTATTGAAGTAGTTTCTCCTCTTCTCTGCCCCATCTTTGGGAAAAAAATGAAAGTGAATGTGTTTCCCAAAATTATCAAACATGCACGTGCTGTCGTCACTTTCAAGCCCTCTCCCTCTATCAGTGTGTCATACAATCGTCCAATTTCTACTCTGTCTTTAAGAAACGAACGGCAAAATTAATTCGAACAAAATTTTACTCTTTTATCTCTAATAATGTTATGTCTGATTTCGATTCGGTTCACATAAAGTCTACATCACAATCACCAATTGTCCATCTGTATCTGACCTACTTTAATAATTTCGTGTTAAACTCATACCGATTGTCTGTTCCTTGACTTGCTTAAGGCATTTGATGCGGTTGATAAGGAGATTTGTCAAACGTGAGCCCGAGACCTGCAATGAACAAACCTAAAGTTTCTGTGAGGTGTGAGCTCACAAAGGTGTTGCCTAAAAAAAGACTATCGTGGGCCGGGCCGATCGTTTTCTCTCCTTGCCCTATTTTCTAGTTATGAAATGCAATGTGTGTTTCAGAGACATTTCTTATTACCCCAGTAAAAGAGTGTGAGTCAAGTTACCATGTTTGTGGATGCACTGGGATCAATTGAAGAGCTGGACGGCGGCCCCAAGAGCGGCACGGGTTTTTGACCTGGACCGCGAGCCGTTGCTCGTTTTTTTTACGCTGGCGTAGGTCCACCTGCCCACATGGAAGGCTTGTTCACTTTAAGATAGTTCCTTGACCCTTAGGGACCAATGTGAAATACTTCACTAAATAATTCTAATGTGTTACCAATAATGGGTGGTGTTACTCAGGGATGAAACGTGATAAATTTGTTGACGATGCTGTCTTTATGTACAATCTGGCCCCTTTGGCATAGTATTATTCCCAGGGAATCATTCCTTTTGAACTTCAAACGTTGCCAACAAGTGATAGACTCATTCCTTATTAGATTAATATAAATTTATGCTTGATACCTCCCCATATTGTCAAATGATTATGTCCTCCGGCAATGTATTGGAAGGGCTGACATATAACAATTATCTTGGACTCATTCATAACGATAACCAGAATTTTGGCCTACCCATTAACCTATTTCACCACCGATGCTCTGCTATCAATATATTTTTTCTTTCCGAAAATTCATTGCAATCATTCACTTTTTGCTAGGGAAGAATTCCCGAATGCAAAATGAGGCGAAGGATTTATCCAAATCTTGTACGAGTTATCCGCAATAGAATTCTTTTTGTAACTTGACAAAAAACATGTACCTTTCACACTGCCCATTTATATGAACCAAAAAATTGCGTGATAATGTCTACCACTTCTACGCAATTTAGTTTTTTGTTTCTCTTTGTAGGATCGTGGTCAGGACTGAACCAGTTTCTGAGAGACGCGGGCCACACAGCAAATAAATATCACTAGAAATTCCCGAATGAATTTTGTCCAATTCTGAGGTAAATATCACCCATTTCCATTATATTTCCATATTAGATTCCATTTCTCGTTTTCTATTACTTCTAAGTTCTAGCTTAGCATCCAAGGGTGAATTAAGGAAGCTTTTTTGGATAGGTCGTAATTTTTTTGAAGAATCGGGACCTATGCGAGTGAATTAGAACTTGAATCAGTCACAGAAATGTGAACATTATTGTATTTTCACTAACACATTGAGGACAGACCTCCTGATTCTCTGGGCGTCTGGTTGCATCATCTGTTGTGACACAACAAATTCTAATTTTGCTGTTCATTTCAAGACTAGGTAACAAACACATAGATTGGGGGATTAATAAATACATCCCTGCCGTGTTTTAGGAAGTGTGCTCGATGATACGGACAACACGCTAATGCCATGCTCCCAAATCAGCAATTCATCAAATGATACGGACAACACGCTTATAATATGCTCCCAAATCAACAACTCATCAAATGATACGGACAACACGCTTATGCCATGCTCCCAAATCAACAACTCATCAAATGATACGGACAACACGCTTATGCCATGCTCCCAATCAACAACTCATCAAATGATACGGACAACACTCTATGCCATGCTCCCAAATCAACAACTCATCAAATGATACGGACAACCCGCTTATGCCATGCTCCCAAATCACAACTCATCAAATGATACGGACAACACGCTTATGCCATGCTCTCAAATCAACAACTTATCAAATGATACGGACAACACGCTTATGTCACGTACCCAAATCAACAGCTCATCAAATGATACGGACAACACGCCTATGCCATGCTCTCAAATCAACAACTCATCAAATGATACGGACAACACGCTTATGCCATGTTCCCAATTCAACAACTCATCAAAATATACGGACAACACGTTTATGCCATGCTCCCAAATCAACAACTCATCAAATGATACGGACAACACGCTTATGCGATGCTCCCAAATCAACAACTCATCGAATGATACGGACATTACGCTTATACCATGCTCCCAAATCAACTACTCATCAAATGATACGGACAACACGCTTATGAGATGCTCCCAAATCAACAACTCATCAAATGATACGGACATTACGCTTATGCCATGCTCCCAAATCAACAACTCATCAAATGATACGGACAGCACGCGTATGCCATGCTCCCAAATCAACTACTCATCAAATGATACTTACAACTTGCGTATGCCATGCTGCCAAATAAATAACTCATCAAACACAGTATTCTGACGCTCACAGGTACGCTCTGTTACAACCCGTGGGCTGCAGCTGCTTCTACAATCGATGCATCAGTGGTAATACTATTGATTTTTTTTTCCGGCCGGCATTATATTGGATAACACCGGATCAGTCACGTTATTGAATAGAAAGGAACCAACAAAATTAAATTCTAGAGTACGGGGCACGAATGTTTATGAAAGAAAACACTAACAACAAAGGGAAAATAACCCCATTAATTAGCGGTTTCCTAGAAGATTAATTCATGACTGGGACCATTGAGATTGGTAACAAACTTTTTCATAATAAAACGCGGAATTAAAGGTAAGACACACTCATTTGAGATCGGATATTTAGAGCCGAAATAATAGTTGTTCTAAATGATGATATAACCAAAAACAATCGGCCGCTCTGTAAGTAGCTTATATAACTACGAAACGCGGATGTGAAGGAATTAGATAGGGATTAAAGAGTTACTTTTGGTGGGCGGGGTAGGGCGCGATGCATGCACCTTGACTCACCGAGCATACGGGGGGTTCACAAAAAAACGGGGGGGGGGG
>SDVV010013677.1:0-15038 GCA_016164225.1 Gammarus roeselii | reverse complement strand
GTACACGCAAATCCACTCTGTTCTCCAACTTCTTCACCATCCCTGTTCTGCTTCGAACCACGTCGTTGGTGATCCGGTCTCTCAGCGTTACTCCAGCCATGCTCCTCAAACACTTCATCTCGAAAACATTCAACCTTCTTCTCTCCTCTGCTCTCACCCCCCAAGCCTCAGCTCCGTAGAGTGGAGTTGGGACAACATAACCCTCATACAGCCCCCTCTTTGCTTCCATCCCCAACGTCCTACAGATCATTACACTCTTTAGTGCACCCAACACTTTACATCCCTCCTTCACTCGCGCCTTCACTTCAGTTTCCACTAGTTCAGTTTTCTCCACATGTGAGCCTAGATACTTAAAACACTGAACTTCCTCCAAAAGTTCTCAATTTAGGGTGACACCAATTTTGCTCGCATCGACATTCCTCGAGCATCTCATTACTTTACTCTTACCCACGTTCACTCGAAGCTTCCTCCTCTCACACACTCTACCGAACTCAGACACTAGCCTACATAGCTTCTCCTCCGAATCCGCAACCAGGGCCGTATCATCAATGTTTCCACTCATGGAAAAATAACCCTTTTTTAAGAATCCTGAATCATGGCGTGGAAATATCAAATTGGAAATGATAATTTATGTTAGAAGGGGTCATTTGTTTCACATTTCAGGAGATAAATCTTTGTTACATGCAGTACCAGTAGAGTATATTGGCGCCAGAAGCAAATTAGTGAAGGATTATAGATAGGGATAAATAGAGTTACTTTTGGTGGGCAAGGTATGGCGCGGTGCATGCAACCTTGACTCACCGAGCGTACGGGGGCTCGCGCAAAAACGGGGGGCGAGGGCGAAGGGTACCGGAACTGGTTTGGTGCCCGAGACACCTAACGGACGGACGGACGGACGGACGGACGGACGGACGGACGGACGGATGAAAGGACGGATGCACGGACAGCGTTCGGAAATGCATTGGCAAGGTTTATGTTATGAGCATTTTTATTTGTACTGTTGCTGCAAGTGTAACAGAAGATAAACAAACTTCAACCCGGAAACGTGCCACGCAGTTGGGGCTCTCAAGAAGTTCATTGCAACGTATCTTAAAAAAAGAACTGAAAATGTTTCCGGGTTGAAGTTTGGTTATCTTCTGTTACACTTGCAGCAACACGCTGAATTGTGGTTTCATTTCTTATCGACCTTGGTCCTCCAATTCGTGTTCTGTCAGTTGTTGATCCTGTTTCTCTAAATTTTGAAACCATTGCAATAATGCAATGTCTGGATGGGCTTTGTTGATAAAATAGTCTTGTAAACTCCCTCTGTACGCCAATTAACGATTCATTTTGTTTGAAGTAGCATTCCACTATTTTTGCTCTTTGTTCCTTGCTGTAAATCGTCATCTTGGGATGGGTGATAATTTAATATGAAACTCTGATATATACCTAATAGCTGTAGCACACATACAATTTAAAACTTTGGAATTTCCTCTTTTATTTGTAATTTATTTGATTCTCCTAACCCTAACAGTTCTTTTATAATAAATGTTTATAACTGTGAAGTGACTCTTGGGCCACCCTGTATAGTATTTATATATATTTTTTTTTCTTTAGATGGTTGTAGTGGAGTATAATTGGTCACTAACTGTTCCTCGTTATATATATTTATCAGATTCTGGTATGAATAGTGTTATAGCAAGTTTTCTGGAGGAGGGATTGGTGCGGTAGAGAAACCCCCCTAGGTAGAAAGTTGGATGTGCTCCTGGAAAATTATGTGAGTTTGCTCTTGCCTATTCCTTGTCTTATAAATTTGTTTCCGTAGCACGTTTGCTACGTTGTGAGTGTATATATCGTTATATATTTATTGCTGGTTTATTGTTTTTATATATTTTTTTCTGTGGACATATATGTTGGTATTCTTATCTAGGTGGGGTATATATGAATCCTTCGTTGCTTGATTGGTGGGTTCATAGCGGTGGGGGCTTGGGATATTTATGTATGTTATGTTCATTTATCACTATACATTCTTTTATAGGATTAGTGTGGTAGGCATGTCTTATAACTCAATTTGCAGCCTTGGTGGGCCCTGTTTGTACCAGCCTGAAGGTAGGATTACAGGCAAGGTTCTGTGTTTCCCATCTATTTATTTCATGTGTATATAATATCATTAGAAATAGTAAGGATTATTTGTCAGGTTGTTTGAAGTTAATGTATATATTTTTTTCTTAGGATGCTGTATCTTCGTTACGAAATTCTTTCTACCCCATATTGCATTATCCAGTTTTGAAACATTTATATCAGTGTTCCATTGATGCGTTTTTCCATAAGCAAAAATACCTGAACGATATGGATTTACTGTGAGTTAAAATATTATGTTATGTATACTTAGTAATGATCGATTGATTTATGTTGAATTTGCGCTGTTTATGGAATTTCGATCTGTTAACTCATACAGATTTAGGCATTTTAGGGTACTTTAGGCTTGCAGCTTCCACATTATTTCAGGCATAATGGGGTCGGTTGTTGCATCATTGTGGTAGTTTTATATGTATACATGACACATCTGTTACGATTTAGACGTAATTACTTTAGTTAATGAGATGTTAATTTATCCCTGTTTTGGATAGAAGTTGTGGCTAATTTCATTAGATTTTTGTATGTACTATACCGTAATTACTATAGATTTCAGTTACGTCACCTGCATGTCTTGGTATCTTATTCACATTTCTTGTTTGTTTGGTTATATGATAGTTCATTCTCATTCATCACGTTTTTAATGTATGTTTTGGGTATGGTAGAGAATTAATCTTCTTGCTCTGTTTTATCTCGTGAGTTTTAGTGTAGGTCTTTCAGTTTTGTAGGTTCTCTGTTGAATTTCCATCTTCAATGCAATCTGTTGGTTATTTATACAATTTAGGATATATTACGTATGTATCTACATTATTGAACATTATTTCAGGTCTAATTTAGTAACATATTATTCATTTTTAGTGTTTTATATATCTTCTTTCATCCTGATACAATATTTGACGTAGTTATTATAGATATAGAACAGACGATTTGTTACGAATATGGTCCTGCTGTTAGGGTATTGTATATATATTATACGACCATTCTTCAATATTTAGGAGGAGTTAGAGAGTCCCCAAGGCACAAGCTCATTCTGTTTATGCTTGTTTGTGTAAATGGATAGATACCGTAATGCAGTACAATTTTTATGTGAATTATAGCAGAGTAGAGAACCTTATTAAGCTATTTTATATGTATATGTTCCTGATGTTATGTTTTTTTTACGAGAATCACAGGAATGTATGTTTAAGAGGTGTATGTCCGTACTGCATCTTTGTGGAATTTTCGTCATTGATCCCTAGCAAATGTGTTGTTTAACGTTTAGGTGATAATTTATTGGATGGATGGGTCCTAGTGTAGAGGTGGTTTAAACTCTTTGGTTGTCATTTTGGAGTTCATCCATGTTCAACGTGAATTATGTACGTTCTTGTAGACGTCGATCTTGAGTTTCATGGTTTGTTAGTGAGGTTATGAGACAAGCTACTCATCGTTGTAGTGTTTTACTTAAGTCATCAGTAAACAGAACCCCAGCTTTTTATGGCCACACACTCTCTGAGACTCATTCTTGACCACTGTACATGTGTCTAGATTTTGGTTATGGTCAGGATGTGTCTTTGTTCGAGGCTGTTCAGAGACGATGGGTTATCAGATGCGAGGTACGTCTGTGGCATCGTATCATGACTGTGTGTTACCTCTAAATTAGTTAAATATCAGTGGTTGATTTCTGAGAAGTGACCTAGTAAAGCATTATAGAGTTCATTTTTATGACACAGTAGGCTTGGATTTGTACTCCCAGAGGCGTAGCATCAGTTAGGTCTATGAATTTATTATAGATTTGAATAGTATGACAGTATAAATGTCAGTTATTTTCGGTATGGCTGTTATGTTAGTATACGATCCTAGTCATGAACCAGATCACGTCGGATATTGGAGGAGGGTTCATCATGATTGTAATGAAGCTGAGCTAGTGGACAACAGATTATACCTAAGAACAAGAGAGGAACTGGAACATATGCAAATTTCTCAATGATGAATCTCAGAATGACTTTGAATTGGAAAAGGTTTGAATAATTAAGGTTCAAGAAGAAGAAGTAATACCTTTATTGACACACGGAAACGGAATGGCCTTCGGTATCCGCATCAAAGATATGATGGAGTATAAGACGGATTTTGAGAGTATACTGAAATATAGTGATGAAAAGTACGGTTGGATGACAAACAATGCTGTTTAAATATCAAAAACCAGGTAGATGATATTGATGATGGCTGCAAGGCCTGTAAATAATGATAATAAATACTAATAAAAACTATGTATGTGCTCAATGAAATGTTTATATTATCCTAAATTCGAAGGTTAATTAATGAAATGTGAACATCGTGACAGTCGGAGGTAAAATCGAAACTTCGAAATCAGTGGAAAAAATATGTTTTAAGGGTTGAAATGATGCCAGAAAACCTAGCTCGAGGTAAATGATCTAGATGTGTTACAGAATGGTATGACATAAATCAGCGTCCGATCAGATCTTGAAATGAAGTCATCGTTAAGGATAAGAAAAATATAGGAAAGAGAAAATGAAAATTCAGAGATGTAAGTTGTCAAAGGTTGTAGAGTTAAGCGGAGATATTTATGTAAATTTAGAAAAACATGGTGTGAGACTATGTGTCCGTTTGTATAAAACTAAATACAAATTTGAAATATTTGTAGCATTCAATCCATCCAAGTTTGAAAATGGGGGGATTCTCTGGTAACATATATGACTCGAGAGTGACAACGAAATAAATAACATGTATGTTAGAGTGATATCTAGAGTTGTCAGGAGGGATTCATATGTATATATCAATGACTTAATACCGTACGTAAGGTCAGGTCAGGTTATGATGGGTGTGAATAATATGTTAAAGTGATTGAAAATGGTGGAAATGGTTCCTCTCTGCTAACTTATATGGGATGAGAGTGGCAACAAAATAAATAGCATATATGTTAAAGTGATATTTAGAGTCGTTTGGAGGGCTTCATATGTATATAGCAATGACTGAACACCATACATAAAGTAAGGTTATGCTAGGTTTTGAAGGGGGTGAATATGGTAGATCAAAATGTAGAGCCAAGTGGAGAGGATGAAAATGAATATATCATAAATCGATAAAGAAGTAACAAATTTATGGATGAAAACTCGATCGATACTATATAATTCCTGGATAGAAAAGGATAGGTTAGGTTAAGATGCATAGTTCTTTTTACCTATCATGACGTGAAGGTGGTCCACAATAAATATCTTGTAAAAATAACAAGGGATTTTGTTCTAATGGAAAAAGACATATATCAGAGGTAAAGTATCTCGGATGTTAACCGATCCTGTATATGCAAACAAAATGTGTGTGTGTGTGTGTGTGTGTCTACATTGTATCAGTAACTATCCCAGTATTCGACGTCATTATACCGTGCCCGGTCCTGCATATGCGTTCAAAGCGTGAATGTGTGTACCTGGTGTGTGACATTAGAAAAAAAAATACAAAAAAATAGAGTCGTGTGGGAGGGATTTGATATGTACATCGCACAAAATAATGACTAAATATTATACATATCCATCAAATCTGAATGATAATATATAATTATTGGTTAAGTTGGTTATAATGACTAGATCTTTGAACCAAACATCGCGTATAGCTGATCCACATTAGAAATGTATCAAATTGAAGTGCATTAGTGCTTACATAAACGTTTTGAAGTCGCAAGGCCACAAACGAGCGATGACCTAACATTACTCGAGACTGGTCGATATTACTGGACTAGTAACAAGCGAAGTGAAAAAATATTTATATAAATGTAGGCACACAATCTGCTAAAGATTGGTAAAACTACAGGGTGAAGTGGATAGATTTGATAAGGATGAAGGTTAAATCAGTGAAGAAAAAAATACCTAACATAAGTATCAAACGGGGAAAAATCTACAATTCTTGATAATTTTAGGTTAGAATGAGTTAGGATTATGGCCATCATTACAGACCTTCAGTGAAAATTGTTAAAGTGGATCTGGTGAATGGTCGAAAAAGTCAAATTTTCTGAAAGGGAACGCAGTCTCATAACAAAAGCCTGAATTAATCCAAAACTTTTAGGTGTCTAAACTGCAAACGAAATACAAACATTTATGAAAGTAAGACTTGCGGGAATAAGCATCTAGCAAAGACCTGCGATTGGATAACATAATTGAGATGTACATTCAATTATTGAAGAATATCAACACTAACACTCAACACAAATCCGGTAGAATAGCTTTCCAAGGTAATATGAAACCGGACCTAAATCCAATGTCGAGAGGGGAAACACACCAAATTTTGGAAGCATTACATCCAAAAAAGCGTTTTTTATACCCAGCATTCCATGAAAATAGGCAAATTTATATCGAATACACATATATTCCTATGATATCAAATCAAAATGTACACCAACATCTAAAAAAAATAGCTAAATAAGATTTTCTACTTTAACCTAAGCAACAACGATTAACTATTATATACGGTGTATCCTACCGCACCCAGATGATGAACCCTACTCTAATATCCGACGTGATCTGGTTCATGACTAAGATCGTATACTAACATAACAGCCATACCGAAAATATCAGACATTTAACGCTGAGTTAATGTGATAAATGTTATTTTATACTATCATACCATTCAAATCTATTATAAATTCCTAGACCTATCTGATGCTACGCCTCTGGGAGTACAAATCCAAGCCTACTGTGTCATAGAAATGAACTCTATAATGCTTTACTAGGTCACTTATCAGCAATCAACCACTGATATATAACATATTTAGAGGTAACACACAGACATGATACGATGCCACAGACGTACCTCGCATCTGTTAACCCATCGTCTCTAAACAGCCTCGAACAAAGACACATCCTGGACATAACTAAAATCTAGAGACATGTACAGTGATCAAGAATGAGTCTCAGAGAGTGTGTGGCTACAAAAAGCTGGGGTTCTGTTTACTGATGACTTAATTAAAACACTACAACGATGAGTAGCTTGTCTCATAACCTCACTGACCACCCATGAAACTCAAGATCGACGTCTACAAGAACGTACATAATTCACGTTGAACATGGATGAACTCCAAAATGACAACCAAAGAGTAAAAACCATCTCTAAACTAGGACCTATCCATCCAGTAAATTATCATCTAAACGTTAAACAACACATTTGCTAGGGATCAATGATGAAAATTTCACAGAGATGCAGTGCGGACTTATACCTCTTAAACATACATTCCTCTGATTCTCGTGAAAAAAACACATCAGGAACATATATAAAATAGCTAAATAAGGTTCTCTACTCTGCTATAATTCACATAAAAATTGTACAACATTATGGTATCTATCCTAATAAATCGGTCCATTTACACAAACAAGCATAAACAGAATTTGCTTTTGCCTAGGGGACTCTCTAACTCCTCCTTAAAGGTTAAAGACTGGTCGTACAATAAATATACAATACCCTACCTGCAAGACCAAATTCGTAACAAATCGTCTGTTCTATATCTATAATAACTACGTCGAATATTGTATCAGGATGGAAGAAGATATATAAAACACTAAAATTGAATAATATGAAACTAAATTAGACCTGAAATAATGTACTATAGTGTAGATACATACGTAATATATCCTAAATTGTATAAATAACCAACAGATTGCATTGAAGATGGAAATTCAACAGAGAACCTACAAAACTGAAAGACCTATACTAAAACTCACGAGATAAAACAAAGCAAGAAGATTAATTCTCTACCATACCCAAAACATACATTAAAATCGTGATGAATGAGAATGAACTATCATTTAACCAAACAAACAAGAAATGTGAATAAGATACCAAGGCATGGAGGCGACGTAACTGAAACCCATAGTAAATACGGTATAGTACATACAAAAATCTAATGAAATTAGCCACAACTTCTATCCAAAACAGGGATAAATTAACATCTCTTTAACTAAAGTAATTACGGCTAAATCGTAACAGATGTGTCATATATACATATAAAATTACCACAATGATGCAACAACCAACCCCATTATGCCTGAAATAATGTGGAAGCTGCAAGCCTAAAATACCCTAAAATGCCTAAAACTCTGAGTTAATTGATCGAAATTCCACAAACAGCGCAAATTCAACATAAATCAACCGATCATTACTTATTATACATAACATAATATTTTAACTTACAGTAAATCCATATCGTTCAAGTATTTTTGCTATTGGAAAAACGCATCAATGGAACACTGATATGAATATTTCAAAACTGGATACTGAAATATGGGGTAGAAAGAATCTCGTAACAAAGATACAGCATCCTAAGAAAAAAATATATACATCAACCGCAAACAACCTGACAAATAATCCTTACTATTTCTATAAATATTATATACATATGAAATAAATAGATGGGAAACACAGAACCTTGCCTGTAATCCTACCTTCAGGCTGGTACAAACAGGGCCGTTCGCACACTAAGGTTGCAAATTGAGTTGTAAGACATTCCTACCACACAAATCCTATTAAAGAATATTTAGTGATAAATGAACATAACATACACAAATATCCCAAGCCTCCACCGTTACGAACCCACCAAGCAAGCATCGAATGAGTCATATATACCACAACTAGATAAGAATACCAACATATATGAACACAGAAAACAATATATAGAAACAATAAACCAGTCATAAATTAATAACGATATATACACTCACAACGTAGCAAACGTGCCACGGAAACAAATTTATAAGATAAGGAATAGGCATGAGCAAACTCACATAATTTTCTAGAAACGCATTCAACTTTCTACCTAAGGGGGTTTCTCTACCGCACCAATCCCCCCCTCCAGAAAACTTGCTATAACAATATTCATACCAGAATCGGATAAATATATATTACGAGCAACAGTTAGTGACCAATAATACTCCACTACACCATCTAAAGAAGAAAAAACTTATATGTAAAAACAATATATATCAAAATTCAGTACAACTTAAAATGTTCATAACATAAACCTTGCCAATGCATTTCCGAACGCTGTCCGTCCATCCGTCCTTTCATCCGTCCGTCCGTTAGGTGACCCGGGCACCAAACCAGTTCCGGTACCCTCCGCCCCCGCCTTCCTTTTTTGTGCGAACCCCCGTACGCTCGGCGAGTCAAGGTTGCATGCACCGCGCCATATCCCGCCCACCAAAAGTAACTCTTTTTATCCCTATCTATAATCCTTCACTTATTTGCGTCCTGCGCCTATATACTCTACTAGTAGCTCTCTTGCATGGTAGTTCCATGACATGTGTGCAGCCAGAAAAGAATTGACCAAACACAGCAATCAATCTGTTGGAATCATACTTATACACCTCACCAGGAAGTATGTCAACCTAAAACCCAGAAGTTCTAGTGATAAATAAATTAAATAATGGTATATTCTACTGTTATGACAAATCTCATAACCTGAGCCGAGACTTGTTTCGGTGATGTTATTTTACTCAGCTAACAAGCGCTGGAATCAGCATTCTCGGAGAAAGGTAATCAACGACCAATGTTGATCAAGCAGAAGCTTATCTGTCAATTGGATTTTAATCTGTGTACCTGGTTTGATGACTGATATTGTACTCAATCGACGATTTTATATTTGCCATTGCGTTAGACACTGTTGCACGTGAGGGCTCGATCTGGTTGTGATAATAGGCAAAATCCAACACATGCCCAAACAAATGACAATGGTTATGCGTTATGTATCCGGTTAGTCTATTCTGAACTGATGGCGTTAGGCCGACATTTAGTTCCATTCGATGGCGAACCAATTGCTACTCGGTGACGTGACAAATGTAGACGTCAGGTCGACATCTTATTTATATGTCAAACCAAGTGCGTTGTGGTCCATGTAGTCTATGCCTTCCCGACAGCTTTTCAGGAGGTCACCTTGGACTGGTCTTGAATAGCTAGTCGTACTCCGAACAATGCTACCATAACATGAGCACTAGCTTTTTTACCACGCTTTCACCAAAATCACGCAGCGGTTGTGTCAGCAGTGGGTGAAGCATTAGACAATATTCAAGGCGTGCACAGGGTGTAGGAGACTAAATAGGGTAAACCCTATTAGCCTGCAGCTGTTGTGCACTACTGGTTCAATTTCACCCTTTTGCCGAATCGTAGTCAAGGTCATGGAGATCCTGTTAAGCTTGCGCTCGAAAGTGTCGATTAATCTACTCTCGCTTACATTTGAGTGAGTCTATTTATGACCTGACAAATAATGTAAGCCCTGAAGCCTTCATACACTTAAGTGTTGAACCTCTACGGGGAAAGTTTTAATCCGTTGTTCCGTTTCTGGTTTCCGTTCAACCTGAAAATGTCCCTGAAGTCTACGTTGTTCAAGCTAGTAAAGGTTTTAAAGGTCTATTTGCGTTGTCCTCTGAGCCTTTTCTGTTAAAGGATGAAAAGCGACCTGCGATTTTTTTTTTCAGAGGGCACGAATCATCTCGGTTGCCCTATCATGTACTCCTTTCCAGTCCAGCAAGTGTCGTACTAGAGTATTGTTAAGTTGAAAATATCTTCATGTTTCTGTTATTGTATTTTTCCAATATATGAAAGGATTTTGTCTGGAATCTTTTATACTTCAATATATTACCTCGAAAATTTCAGATCACAACTGATGTAGCATCCGCAATCACCTTCAAAGTTGGAGGACAAGATCTGGCTTCTCAAGAGCGAGAAGCTTGTAGATCTGTTCGCTCCACCTATGTGCATGACTGTGCATTATTGTCGGTGTTCAACACCATTGGCCATGTCTCCGAGCATTCCCCAATTTTGTCAAGTATGCTGTGGTTAGGACTCGCCTCCTGCTGAATTTGTTGCGGAATTTGCTGAGTTGGCTCCATGCTTGGAGTGATCCGGAAACATTGAGATTTTGCTGCCGAGGCCCGCATCTAACTCGTTCATGTAGATGAGGAACAGGAGTTGGTTGGTGACTGATCCTTGATGGATCCCGCCTTTGACGATGGCCTACGATGAGATTTCGTCGTTTTTTCCAGTCGTTGCTCTTTACGTTCATCATCCCCAACCACGAGTCCAAGAGCTCTCAATATGGTATGAAGACGTTTATTTCAAAATATACTCAGTTCCTGCTTGAAGTTAAGGTTGAGGATATCAATAGCCTTTGACGGGTCATAGATAGAGAACAAGATCACTTACAATGGAAACCAATGCCGACTGTTACCCGTATCATTCGCCTTCAGGTGATCTACTACTAGGTCCACGATGATAGACTGCCACATTTTATTCACAAGTAAGGTTTTATTGATGCGTCTTACTTTCCTGGGATGCCTTTCGGTTCTCTCTGGCGGGTGAAGCTATTGTACAAAACTATCATATTTTATTTTGGAAATGCATTGTGAAGTGTCTTGCTCTCCAGAATTGATTCATTTCAGGAGTGTTTCAGCCCTAGATGTACACTCGGGCGTGACAGCGACTTGGCCGCTGTTTCTAAGCGGTGGGGGCCCTGATTGGACGCTCGCTTCGCACCTTGCCCCACAACGAGCAGCAGTTTTAACTCACCCCATCGTCACCGCTGCAGCCATTTCACTTTTGCTCCTCAAGGACGTAATCCTTCTTAAATTTAAAATCCTCTCATTTTCTGTCGTGCATTTCTTGACGTGGATCCTGAACTTCGCCGTCGACCTCCTTGACTGACCGTGGATGCTTTGACTTGGCCGAAATCCTCCTGGACTTGGCAGGGAACCCCTGGTCATGGTTGTGAACTCTTTTGACTTGGCCGTGGACCCCCTGGCCTTGCCGAGGACCCCTTGACTTCGAGCGTGGACCACGTTGGCTTCGTGATGGGACCCTTGGCGTTGAGCGTGGACCCCTCATAGTTCATAGAGGCCTTCATCTACATTGGTGGAGTTGATCCAGGAATGAACCAATAAAACTTTTTCTACGTGGGCCGGAGAAAGATGGAGTATCGTCGGGGGAGAATGGAGGACCCTAGATCCAGCACTGATGGCCTTCGAGGGGAAGTTCGTTAGTACGTACTTTCGGGGTGCTCTTGTTCAAATCAGTTACGAAAACTTTTCTCGATAAACGTAGCGGCGGGTTCGTGTAAATTTTTATCCAAAGTTCAATCTATGCGCTATTGGCAGATTCGCTCTATTTGCAGAATATCTGCATTAAACGAAATATTTATTATATTTTCATTAATAACATTCAAGTCTTGCACTTGCAGTTTTACTTCGATCAACGGAATACTCCTCATCATTCTTAAATGGGCGGCAAGTGGCTCTTTGTTCATGCCATGTGAACTGATTAGTGTTCTTTATCGTGAGCGTGGCATAATTAAAGTTCAATAAATTGATAAATATTTTTTACCTGTGTTGGTTAGATTAATTCAGTTTTATCTTTTGTGGTCAGGAAGAGATGGCGCTCTTTGGAGGTGGCAGGCGCTTTCTATGAAAAAGGTCTTCATGCCATTCGGAAGACAACCGTTGGTACCAGCGGGTTTATTGGGTGTGATTTTAGATGTTATTTTGACGGATGTGCAGTAGATATTTTTCCATTAAATGTTTCCACCAGTACCCGATATGAGGTTACGAGATTGAAACGGATTAAACAATAATAAATATTTCTTCTCTGTGATGTTAAACGTTTCAAAAGGCAATTGATATAGTTTATAATAGTATCATCACGGGGAAAGTACGTACACTAGACATATGAAGCATAGTGTTGGACTGGTTCCAATTATACTTGATAAAAATGAAGCAACTTGATTGTAATGAATATATTCACTAAGAGTTTAAAGCGGCTCATTCTAACATCCCGCAATTCGCGAAGCATTAGGGCCTTCCATGTTTCTTGGTTGAATCAATGACATGAGTATGTTTTGTCTGGGTCTATACTTGGTTTACTTTGCTGACGATAAATCAATGTTTGAATC
Organism: Gammarus roeselii; assembly: GCA_016164225.1. Taxonomy (NCBI): domain Eukaryota; kingdom Metazoa; phylum Arthropoda; class Malacostraca; order Amphipoda; family Gammaridae; genus Gammarus; species Gammarus roeselii. The sequence continues at coordinate 2,011 of SDVV010013677.1, read as the reverse complement.
CGGGTGTGACCTGGGCAAACTGTTGAATTACAAACTTGTTGGTTGAGGCTCAACAGGATCTTCTCAAAAATGCTATGACAGTAATTTATTGTTTATAATACCAATAATACAATGACCTAGTTGTTCGATGGAATCCTTGAATCTTTATGGAATCAATCATAAATGTCACTTAGATTACTAAAAATACCCGTTAACCTCTAGTGTGGTATTTCGGAAGTTTGACCACAATCTTGCCCAAACAGGTCAAGATTTCCAAGCCAATGGTTCGGCTTGGAAATCGTTAACTCCGAACTTTTTGTTCTCAGCGATCGGAGCAATGCTGGGAAGTGCTCCAGGAAGCCGCAACAAAAGCGTTGAGCAATCCTCGACTATTCATACACAATGCAAAAAAAGAAATGGAAAGGGTTTTCGCTGAATAGATAGGCAATACAAATTTGTATTCGTATTATAACCCCTCTCTTCGGTGAATACGCTTGCGAAAAGTATAAACAAAAGCATGCCTTTGCCGACAAAATGAATATGAATAACATTAAATCTGATCTGAAATATGTTTAAAATATGTTCTCAATAGGTTGCGTCTATTTATGTTACATGAGAATGAATGTTTTTTGGCAGGAATAAATAATTATTTCTTGCGTCTTCTCTATAGTTTTAATCATAGTACGAACAGTTCCTCACGAATAAGGGCACTGAATAATAACTGTACTTTAAAGTATATTATGATGATAGCATATGTGTGATTATATTCCTGGAGTTTTTTTTTAATGATTTTATGTTGACTCGCCGGAGACAGTTCGACCACCCTGAAAATCTCGAAAATTGGTTGAAATAAAATTGTCCGTTTTGGAGTAAATTAATCTAACCAAGCTTTAGTATGGTGCAGTAAATCATTTTCATAAAACAAATTATTTGTATGTAAGAAAATTACAATTTTAAAATGTTTTTACGAAATGTCCAACCGCGGAGTATACTTTTTCATCCGTAATCCCATATAACATGCGCCATGTTGTTCAATACAATTTTTCGCTCCTTATGACATATATGACTCATTAAAAGGAAAACATAATATATTTTTTGTTTACGTTTATGAGACGTTTTTCAATTTGTTCTAATAATATTAATTTCTCCTTAGACTACGTGCCTCTTACCCAACAATATTCCAAGAATGCAAATAAATAGAAAAAAACTCTAACTGCAGTGTTCTTCTTATAGATATCTTCGACAGCTAAATGTTGCTGGTGACCGTATAAACCATTGAAATAAACATTCTAGTGTAGTATTGAAATACAAAGTAATCAGAGTTGTTTTTAGATGTAATATATTATGATCAGTGGAATGAGCGTAAATGTCACTACATGGTTTGAAGGTACGACAAAGAATTTAGTAGTCTTGTACGGTCGTGTGGAATTCATGGAGGTCTAGGCTTAATGGAGGTATAGGAATGTTGACAATCTATTTCAATTGAATATGTTCTGCTGCTGAAGAGTGTGTGGGTTGAGCCACATAAATAACATGATATGTTAATTGCCGTAAGATTTCTTCAACTTCATTATTGTGTTCTTTTAATTATCATTGTATTTTGTTAGTATCGGTAGCGGCAAGGGCGTAGCAAGGGGGTTTGGGGTCCCAGTGTTGTAGCTACCCCTCCCCCACACCAACTTTGTTTAAAAAAATGTGAAGGGATACTTGAAAATGGTTTGGTTGGTCAGGCTTTATAAAATAACATTGAAAGATGAATGAAAACCCGTCCCCTGAGAAAATTCTGGCTTCACACCTGGGAAGCTGAGTGAGATCCTTCTGATGGTTTTGATGGGAAATGAGGAGATATCATGCCTACATGCATAGATGGGGAGCCCAGCGTTCGCGCTAAAATTATTCCCTCACACGCGCACTATCGCCACTTCACTTCACCTCACTGTCATGGCCGGACACTGTCATAACCGCTAAAAATCTTTCATCCCACGTGCTTTCTACCTAACGATGATTCAGCCCACACGCATTTTCCACCACT
>SDVV010013676.1:0-15039 GCA_016164225.1 Gammarus roeselii | reverse complement strand
CTTCTCTGAGTGTTGTAGGTTGAGTTCTGAATCTGTCAACAACAGGAGGCAAGATTCCTTCTCTTATATATTACACATATCCATCTCATAAAATATTGAACGATCAACAACAAGTTATTCGACTACTTTTTTATCACGATTTTTATCATGCTAGTGACACCACAGTAATTTCATAGCGCTACCTTACAGGACAGTACACAAGATACTCAGGAGTAGCCAGGAATGAGTTCTGAGAGGCAGCGCATAGAGAGGGAGAGGAAGATACGGTTTCGTTAATGAAGGCTGGCACTACCATACGAAGTAGCACGTCAGTGAGCAAGAGTACAGAGGCGTGGTGAGCGTGACGCTAGTTCAATCTAGAGACATCAGCAGTCATGAGCGATTTTTTCATCGTTATTTTGCATCTCATGGTTAAATTGGACACGTTTAACATATCGAAAAATTAGTAAATCAACAAACATTTGTCCGCAATTGATACTACGATAGAAGGAGAAAAGTTTGCAGTTCAAAAACAGTAGACCCTAGAAACCACAACAAATAACTAGTTTTCTCTATTGAGTCAGTCAATTTGACGGTGCCATGCACATTGACAGGTGCGGTACTAACAGTCTATATCAAAAATTCAAGCAATAGTTACATGACCTAATCTACACTCACTCTGAGTTCTGGGTAAATTTGACAATTTCAGTACCTTTTGTAAACCAACAATCCAAGCAAAGGGGACAAGACGCTGCAAGTCTGGTAAGAAAAATTGGCAACATAAGAACTTGAATGGGAACAAATTGCAACGATTTGTAACTATACATTGTTCGAAGAAATGAACTTGATCAAAGAGAGGGTAAAAATTGAACCAAACTGTAACTTTTCGACGCTAAAATGTTTTAACACGACAGCAATAATTTATATAAAAGATTTATTGTCTACCGTATCTCAAGAGCTTTTACAAGTAAGCACATATAAAATAAGAACAGAGAGTGAACTTTTGCTGCGCACTGTTCGTGTCACACTAGCCAATAACACACGACGATAAGCATCACAACAATCCTCATCTGCTACAAACTACACAGGCAATTCGTCGCACTGCCACAACGGGCTCTCTGGTAGGTAACTAGGGTAAAGGACCTAAATCAGACCCTTTGAACTTGGCTGAGTCTATCTCCAGCCAAGGGTTTCAATTCGTCCAGCGGCCACCAAAACATACAACCCTTTACACTTCTGTTGGATAGTCACGCCTGTGAGCGAAAGCAATGATTGAAAAAAAGGGAATTGTGTATTCAGCTGCCCTTAATTAAGAGCTGTACAGAAGCAATATAAAATTTGTTTGTTCAACTTGATAGGGATTTATATTACGCTGTGTCGCAACATAGCCGCCTGAATGAAGTTTACGGAGGAAATTTACGTTTTATTATCCATTGTATAGGGAAAAATAATCATTTACATTTTCTGGTAAACCTAAATCATTACCGATTCGTCTTCACGTTCCGATTCTGTTATATGTCCCATCAATTCAGTAAGTGGAGTACGGTAACAGGAACTGTACATGTCAAAGGGTTGTATGTTCAGGGAGCTTCAAGGTGGCAGTGTCAGTTCGAGGTGCCTTTACCCTCCCAAATAGTAAGTAGATAAAGAAATAGAGCTATCACAAGAAAGAAGAAGCCTCGAGGGGCTCAAGAAGGGGCTGGAAGACTGGCTACTGACGGAAATGTGCGGATTGTCATTCTACGGCCTACAACTAGATACAGGCGCACCACAAATTGTCAACATTACATCAAAGATGGGCCTACAATGTTCAATATCTAATACACAATACTCCAAGTGAACATTGAGAGTAGTATTAATAAGTCCTTTAGTGAATATTTCTTTACAAAAGCTTGAAAAAGACTACCTACCTTTGATCTATTTTCAATTCAAGTACAAACTGATTAATTTCTTGATAAATGTTCTAAGAAGTCTCGGCATAAAAATTTGATCTAACACTGTTCGCAGGACAAACAACGTCAAAAGCTTCCTTCAAATGCACACTTCTTGTCTCACATCAATGATGCCAGAGAATTTAGTTTTGAAAGAATTCTTCCAGAGTAAATCCGTTGAGAATTGTCTGCATTGAAGAAGATTAATATTTGACGATTTCTTTACACGCATGGTCTGTTGAGAGCAAACGATGGTAAATTCATTGTTCTGAAATCAACTACAGGCAGGTTGTCCTCGCGTGACATTATTTCACACCAATGATTGGCAACGGGCAGAGAATATTATATTAATTCATTGGACAATACCCAAATGATGATCCTGCCAACGATGCAAATTTCTCCCTCGTGTTGTACCCAATCATTGGTAAGAACAGATATCGATAGTATAACAAATGACTATCTCTTCTCAGCTTCCTAAATAATGCTAAAAAATTAGGACCCAAATCATAACGTAACATTATCTTCACTACAGTAACGGCTTGTAAGTCACCGTGATACCAGCACCTTGATATCAGATACAACTCCAATTCCGAGTATGTGACCACCTACGGTCAAAACACTCGTAGGTGTTATCCTTCTGAACAGAGTTCGACCAATTTTCCTACTAGAGCTTTGAGTTTGAAATCCAAACGGATGTCGTCGCATGCATGTTCAAATGCAACAAAATATTTTTTACCGAAAAATTGGCGGCCTGGTTAACCAACTAGGCAAACGAGGGCTATTGGAATACACATGACATAAGGGTAAGATCATTTGAACCTTAATTACAGAGATAAAATGGCAGGAATAACATTGTTTGAAGAACACGAAGAAAGGAGGAGGCACATTGAATTCTACTTGTTGTAGAGAATAAGTCTGAGTGCAAACATCATTGTTCTCCACCGGGAACTGACGGGGCAGGTTCAGAGTACAAATAGTAAGGTCCTTTATATTATACAGCTAGATATATGCCATCAATATCTGTGTATATTCACAATATCAGTAGACGAAGCAAAGATTCAAAGCTGCAAAGCAAACACATCCACCTGAAGAGGCTGAACTTCGGAAACCGTCAAATCAAACACTCAACACACGGTCATAACACATTATGCTAGGATGAAGACGAATTTTTGATGAACTTGACAAGGACTTTAAGGCTAGCGCTGTTGGAGTGTAAGGAAGACGTACAATAGCAAACTGAAATTCGTTTACGATAACAGTGAAACCTAAATTTTCTATGATAATTTCTAGCTATACATTTAAATTTTGAATACATTTGATTTAGGTCAATAATTCACTAAGAATATTTTATCCTGACACAATAATTCCGTGTCAAAAATCCACACCAAACTAGATTTCACGTGTTGAAAAAGTAGCTTTTCTTTTGTATTTAATACAGACTAACTGATGACAAATTTTAGATTGCAACTGTACACAACCAGAGGCAAGGCCATCAACAGGTCTAGGCGTGGGTCTGGTTTAAAACGTCACAGAAAAGGTATTAAGCTAGAGTATCTATCGGATCGATTAAACTTGATCTAAAATTGAAAAACAAATCAAGTTGAATTATCCAACAAAAAGATGGTCTTCATACTTGTCATTGATGTCAAAATCAGATTCATGCATTGTACTGTGGATGGTTTCATCAGCTCTGTCGAACACCCAATAGTTACACTAAGACTCGGATCTCCATAGGGTATGTTTCATATTTGTTACACCCTCCGGTGGCGGCTGTATAGTTCACCAGGAACGTTATTTCACCAGGAAAATATCCAACCTATTCAGATGATATAAAATGAATTCTTCACAGTGTTTCCATGAGAGAAACTATTGTGGCGCCTCTAGTGGCTGCCAACAGCGGTGAACACGATAAAATAAGGGGAAAGAAGTAGAGACCCGTGTCTTGGTAGTACAGTGGGCTCGGTTCTGCTCCGCGCACTAGTTTGTAATCACGATTAAAAAAAAGATCGAACCCGTGACTTACCTTAGCCCTTGCAGCAATACTCGGTTGGTGATGTCATTGTAAATCAACCTAATGATTTTCGCCATGTCAAATGTTGAGAGAGAGCATGGTCATCTCCAGGAAACCAAATGCATTTGACGTTACTTCATTATTAGCTACATACAGTTTGCGCACAAATAATACTTCGAAAAGGCACCACAGCGCCTTTATGTCTCATCAAAGGATATAAAAGTGATGAAATTCATCTGTTGTGCACTCCATGATTTATGTAAGGAACCACATGACAAGACGTTAGAAAGAGGACAACAGCTGAACAACTGAAGCATTAATCCATATGGAACGTGTACTTGATACAAAAAAAACACGTCAAAGTACAAGTTATTTGACAGAATTAGCTGGAATGAACAATTACGAAACAACAACAAAAAAACATAAAATATTGTTGTTTAAAATTCCGTGGCAAATGTTCAAGGGGCCGTAATCTTAACAAAAGACTTAAAAATACTCATGCAAATAAAAACAAGAACTTAGACAAAGTTGATTGGAAATATCAACTTATTTCCAGTAAAAATGAGAAAAACGGGTCACAGCGTGTGCATTTTTTTTGTGCTAATAAAATAGCTATATAAACTTCCTCGAAAAATAAAAACGAAATCAAAAGTAATCACCACACAACAAGTAAAAACTTTTAAAACGAAGTAGTCCAAAGTTCGTTAATAATCTCAGAAAACGCGATCGTTCTTCTTTACACCAACTCCGGATACCCCCAAAAAAGTTCTGACATCACAAAACAAACAAGTGTTCGCATTACACAACGATTGATCCAACTACATATGATAAAATCACTGCTTAAGTTTTCGTGTTTTGAACAGTCAGGATCCATAAAGAGAACGGTCAAGTTAGGTATCGTGCAGGATAAACCAAACGAGCAGCTAAGATGAGTCCGTTGCCGGCATGTTTCTCTTTTTTGCATTACGATGGTGTGACCACAATGCTACACACGTCGAAGAGACTGGTCTTCCAGAATCAACGTTTCTGCAGCCAGCAGATGTGCCCGATGCAACACGTCCTGAACATTAGTAGTGCATTGGCTACGGTGGTGTTGGTGCAGAGGTCGCATCAATGCAACACGTCCTGAAGACTGATGTTGTTGTACTAGCTACGTGACCGGATGTCGCCCAATGCAATATGTCATGGAGACAGTTGCAGCATTAGCTACGGAGGTGTTGGTGCAGAGCTCACTTTATTGCCACACGTCATGAAAGCTGGTGCATGAGCTACAGTGTTGTTGGTGCAGAGATCGCCTAATGCAACACGTTCTGAACACTGTTGGTACAATATCTGCATTGCTGCAGATAGCTGCATTGTTGCAGATAGCTGCATTGCTGCAGACTGCAGCTGTCGCCCTATATGGGACGTCCTTTAGACTGATGGTACACTGGCTACATTTCTGTTGATGAAAAGGTCGCCTCAATGCAACACGTTCTCAAGCTCGTTGGAGTATTCGCTACGATGGTGCTGATGTACCAACAGTCTAGAAGACTGTTGGTGCATCAGCTGCGATGGGGTTGATGCTGCGTTCGGTCCAATGCAACACGTTCTAAGGACGGTTAACGGGCCCAGGGGTGTGCAGAAAGCAGTCGACCACGCCGTATGTTCGCTCTCCCCCTATTAGGTGGTGAGGCTGCTGGGCAGGACCTTGGAGCGGGCTCCCATGACGCTGGCATTGGTGTCCGGGAAACAGATGCACCCGGGGTAAGTGGTGACCCGTCCATCGGCTCCAACCTGATGGGAAACGGAGAGAAGGGTTACCTTAGGGATGCGGGAGAGGCAAAGACGTCGGAATATCCAACAGTATTGAAAAGGTAAGAGCTTGAATTACAGCATTGGGAAATGATCACACATCATGAGAGATTACGTTTGAGTCTAGTTTGTTGCAACATGAATATGATGGTAATTGTGCCAAGGACGACAGATGCGCGTGTTTAGGACCAAAATACGCTCGTGTTTTGAACTTAAGGACACTCATGTTTTGATTCTAAGGACACTCGTGTTTTGATCCTAAGGACACTCGTGTTTGCAACCAAGGGCCGTTAGTGTGTGAGCCCAAGGGCCACTCGTGTTCAAGTCTCCGTGTATTTTAATTCAGGATTGTATCGTTTCTCCCTTTTTATTGGCAACACGAACCATTTCTTATTTGAGACCGCACATAAGTACGTTGCACATGCGCGTGCTAAAATCACCCCTAAAGATGGGTTTTCTTGCCCTTTGATTACGTTGACGCGATGAAGTTTACAACAAAAACAGATCTTATTTTTTAATGGGTTATCGCAGTAGAAAAGAAAAGTGAAAGAATGCAATTGAAAGAACCACATAAAATGTCAAGTTTTTCTGTAATTATGCACTCAAGTTTTCAACCTTCAAAACTCGATCCTCAATTGAAGAATCCTGTTAACTGCTAGATGAAAACAAGGCAACGAGCTAAGATGAAAACAAGGCAACGAGCTAAGATGAAAACAAGGCAACGAGCGAAATAACAGTTTGAAACATATTACCACATCTGTTTTAATTTTTTTATATGACTAGAGAACATTAACCAAATATAATATAAACTTGATTAGATGCTTAGTAAAATTATAAACAAAGTTTATACATAGAAACAGACTGTGGACCCGGAGAAGCAGAATGCTTCAAGGGCAACCTACCTTGACCTAAACCTATAATAACAGAGATCTAACCTAAAGTAGAATATCTAACAAAGTTATCGAGAACCAATATAGTATTGAAGAAAATAAAATATAGACAATATTATACATTATGGATATGGTTGGAAATAGTTTTAGCTAGTATTAATATTGTGAGACAAAATATTGATTGAGTTTGGATTTAAAAGTAAATAATGAAGTTGAAGATTTGATTATATTTAAAATGGAATTCCACAATATAAAATCCTTAAAGATAATAAAGAATTGAGAATTAGCTTTATTATTAAGCTTTATTATTAAACGATTCCTTGTCGAGTGCGAATGTACAGTAGCGAAAGAAAATTCATGATTGAAGATAAAGCAAAATCTTCTACGATCAATTTTTGCTCGATATTTGAGCTCATCGGAAATGTAATTGATATTATTCATTAATAAGGATTGTTCAGATGTAATACCGTAAAAAAATCATATGAAGTTAAATTCCACGTGGCAAACGCCGAGTTTCTTTTCAGTTTTAGACTAACAATGAACGAATTTTCTCCAGCTACTGTACATCAGACTGGTGCTGTAAGTGTTCGACGAGATGATGCATATCATGGACCAGATGAAACGCTTTCTACATATAGACTAGTATTAGAAGGCAATAAAAAACTTCAATTTCAAGAATATTAATCGATTTGAAATAATTACTTGAGTGTCCTGTACAAGAGAGGTTATTTATAGCTCTGCCTGCTTTCCCTTGCAAGACTACCATTATATGTTACACTTTTATGGCTTGAAAAACAAGTTTCCATTCCTTAGTAGAAACAGGGTCGAACAAAAGAAAAATATAGGGTGGCAATTATAAACGCTCATTTAGTAACCCAAAGGAGATCTTGTTAGATCTCGAGTGTCCATATTCTTTGGTTTTCTGCTTTTCAAACGCTACTACAGTTCTAGGCCTAGTGAAGGAAACAAGAGACGTAGAAAATGGTCCAGCTTTATCTAAAACAAATTTTTGAGTGAGTTGATGAAAGCCACATACAATTCAACTAATCTTTATTTGATTCCGTACATATGGGAGGAATACTGACCAAAAAACAGGTCTCCATATTTATCAAGCAATCACGTAGCCATTGATGAGAAAGAAGGCCTGCGTGATTAAGCGTACGAATGCCAAAACAATGTTTTATTCGCTCAACAAATTGCTAAGGTCAAAGCTATTGGCAGGAGACTCATTCGGCCATGAGAACCTTCCTATCAAGAGAAGGGAGAACAATGTTGACTCTTGGGGAAACAACTAATCCAATCAGTTGTATAATATTGCTTTCCTCTCTGGATCCCTCAAAAACAGAAAGACTTGGAGCAGTTCAAAGTAGCTTCCCTGAATAAATATAGAGGCTTAACAATACTCAATTCAAAGACGTTTCGAAAGATTCATAGTCATAAAAAATAAAAATTCTGAGACTACTCAAGTCAAAGTCAGCGAAAAAAAATGTAACGAAACAATCGATGAGAAATTAGATGAGAATAGCAGTTGTTTGATACACTTTTGAGACAATTAGTAGCGTCAGTTCTTTTGTATTAAAAAATTGAAATAATATATAAGCCTCAACTTACCTGGAGAGGGTACAGAAGTAAGTGTTGGGTCAGTGCTAAGCCATCGTCTTGCAAGTACATGTTCAAACCATGCTGTGCCATCTCCTTCATCTTTCTGGCACACTCCCAGTTAGCTGGATCCATCTGCAGAGGGGCGATAACACCAAGATGCTCTGCCCACAGTGATCGCCTGAAGCCGCCGACCTGCCCGGTGCCCGGGTTGCCTCGATACGGCTGGTACGCGCCGATCGCGATCTCCGTGTCTCGGTTACCGCTCAGGGACCTGTCGTTGATATTGGCTGACCCAATGATGATGTATTCGTCATCGAAGATGGCCATCTTGGAATGCACGTAAATCATGAGACGTTTGCTTAGGAAAGCTGCCGCTGCTGCGGGGTCTTCCGGAACTACCAGAGACTCAGGAACGAAGCTGGAGTCTTCTTTCTTGCCGAGGCAGAAGAAGAGGAGGTAATCTTGAGGGTGGGCGTCAGATCCCACTTTACTGATGGCTGCTCCAATTCTGTTGTACATCATTTCGATTGTTCTGAACTGCCAGTGGAGAATTTCTTGAGTCGCTTTATCAGCAGGTTTTCCTTCTGGGAACATTGGGATAGTAATGTACGCAGTGTACTGCTCGCCCTTGAAAATTTTTTCCTCAATTTTTCTGGTTATTTCTAGAGGAACAAGGTTTCCAGCCTTTGCATCGCGACAGTCCAACCAAACGTGGCTACTGCCAAGGAAATACTGATTTTCCACGTACAAGAATCGCTCGCTTCTTCTAATCTGATGAATATAGGCTCGATGAAGACTGTTGTCAAAAGCCCGTCCTTTTTTGTGCGTGAGGGCATCTCCTATGACAGTCTGCCAGTTGAAGATAGCCGAGTCAGAGTTGATTGAACGGAACATTTGCACATTCCAACTGTTTTGATCGAAGAATCCATAATCCATCTGGATGCCTCTAAGAGGAGTGGTCAACGTAACACTGGGGTCTCCTTGCTTGGACCACCGTTCTTCAAAGTTTGCGAACAGATCAAGAGCGATGGCACCTTCAACTCTACTGTGAATGTCATGCCAAGGCTCGCGCGGACCGGATGCACTGGTGTTAATTGCCATTTTGTTTCTGAAATCGTTCTTGTGCTCATTGATGAGGGTACGGAACAAAGGATGTTCAGGGGTGTCGAACCTTCCTCCTGTCAGATCCAGACCTCCAACATAGGCTACGATGTGACGTTTGCTTCGATCGTCCTCGTTGGGGGCATCTGCGATGACCACCTTCTGATGGTGAGTGTAGCAAACTTTGGTGAAAGAGTTCTTGGTGGAAAACATATCTTTTGTGTAACGGTCTCGGGGGGCCAAGATTACCTTAACTGAGGAACCTTTGAAGAAATTTCTCGTTTCTTCGTCTTCCGTGCTCATCGCTCCTTGCTTTCTCAGATCATTGGAAGTTAATTCATCCCAAAGCAACAAACAAATGGTCACACCCTGGTTGGCTTTGTGAAGCATCATTTCACCAAGTGTTCTGGGATCTTCCCCGTCCCACCGAAGCAAGCGAATTTTGACACTAACACTCCACCCAACTACATAAATGAAATGTTCGGCTTCGTTGATTGTGTTGTAGAGATCGTACCAGGCCCTCCTGCATGGGTATGGCTGGCCAGTGAGATCGTACACAGGAGTGGGAAGTTCAGGACAGTGAGTGTCCTGATACATCCTAACACTGTTGTTTTGACGCATGGGGTACAGGCAATCCGGAACCTCCGGGCTTGAAGTGGAGTCTACTTTGCTTCGGTATGTTATGGACAGTCCCAACTGGCCGGCTTTCTTCTTTTTGTCCGACATCAAATCAAAAGAACCGGAGAGAGTGTTGTCTGCAATGAGTGCGTCGGCTGTGAATTTTACGGATCCCATCGTTTCTGAGGAAAGGAAATCTTTGTCTTTAACTGTGAAAGTGACAGAGATGACGTTGTGACACACGTCAACTCTGAAAGTCTCATTCCACTGCGGATTCAAGTTGTTATCAACGACGCTAGTAGTACACACTTTCCATGAGCCACCTTCCTCATCTTCAAGAGTGACCACGACAAACGGGTCACTAACGTCTTTCTTTTTCAGACTCAAGAGGGAGCTATCAAGGTTGGGAAGACCCTTGGCCTCAAGCAACTCTACCTCTAGGATGCCGTGAAGAAAAGCTGCCATCTCGCTTGCCGAGAAAGAGAACGAGTCAACGACAGGGGAGCCGCTCCAGGCAATACCTCGTGATACTCTCCTCGAGATATCTCCTGCCGTTAGTTTGGCTCGGTCTTGTAAGCTTGGATGTCTGCTCGAGACTGACTCCGTGCCACTGAATTTTACACTGAGAAATAACTTTCCGGCGGGTTTGCTTTTGGGACTCAACAAATCCACGCAACTGTCAAAATGATTCCCGGAGGTGAAATTCTCGACTGCCAAGTTGCATGTTCCTATGATCTCCGACCTCAGCACATCTTTGTCTTTAACGACGAAGCTCAGACAAGCCACGTCCTGCTGGAGGTCAGCGTTTATCTTGTAGTACCATTTCGGGTTTAGACAGTCGTCGATGGTATGGGTCTTACCGATACGATGAGTCCCAGACGGCCCTGTAACCTGGACCACACAGTACGGGTCGCTCTTGTCGTTCGGCCGAAACAGACTCGAATCTAAATTGGTTAGGTGACGCGCCTCCACAACCACCACCTCAAGTCGTCCCACCAAAACTACCATAATAGTGCTGATGACTGATCGGACTGAGCCTGTATTAGGCCTCTTCTACTCGAGTGTCATCGGTTCAGTTCTCGCTTATCTGAAAGAGAAGAAAAAATAAGTCAATTTTGGTCAATCGTAGAGATGGGAATGTTGAAGGATACGAGAATAGGAAAAGTGCTCAGCCAAGCAGATCTAAACGAAATTTTTAAGTGGGCTGGCAAAAACAGTGAGCAATTCAGCAAATGACAATTTTGAATTATTGAGATACGGACCTATAGAACAGCGTCTTACTATAATTCAATCAAAATCATAGTCATTAATAGAGAAAAATTGCGTGATTTATGTGTACGAATGCAAATCAATGCTGAATTCGGCGAAGATTTTGCAAATGTCATGAGAGCTTTTGTCACATAACGTCGCCTCCCCGGTCATGAGAGCTTTTGTCACATAACGTCGCCTGCCCGGTCATGAGAGCTTTTGTCCCATAACGTCGCCTCCCCGGTCATGAGAGCTTTTGTCACATAACGCCGCCTCCCCGGTCATGAGAGCTTTTGTCCCATAACGTCGCCTCCCCGGTCATGAGAGCTTTTGTCACATAACGTCGCCTCCCCGGTCATGAGAGCTTTTGTCCCATAACGTCGCCTCCCCGGTCATGAGAGCTTTTGTCCCATAACGTCGCCTCCCCGGTCATGAGAGCTTTTGTCCCATAACGTCGCCTCTTCTATTTCCCCTCCGAAGGGTTTCTTTTAGCAAACGGCAGCAGTCCGTTTCCATATTACATTACATGACCAGGAGATGTTGACAAGTGTAGTGACATTTCGAGCATACTGTTAAAATCGACGATTCAGCATGTGTGGCCGGGATCCAATAACAAAGAGGGGCCGTGTTTCACTCACAAGGTTATCTTAAATTGTAAAAAAAATTGGGAGGAGCCTGTAAATTAGTTAACGGCCTGAGTTTTTTTGTGTGCTAATGAGAGTCGAGGTATTAGGACACCACGCCCCCTTGGGAGTGACCAAATTGTAGAGTGGTTCCCTTATTGGAGAATCATTTCATACACATAAATGCAAGACCCTCCCATATTTTCAAGAGTACAAGGGTAAATTGAATGGGACCCCACTTGTAGCTGAACAGCTTGGTGAGGAGGGTTGGTTTTTGCTGTCACTTACATCTCTTATTTTTTGCTGTTCGCTATTCGTTTCTCCTTTTTACTGTTCAAATTGATTATACACATAAATACACTTTTGTTTTGTTATGTCTGTTAATATCACAATCATTAATCATGCTCGTTTGAGAGTTCACCTGTTGACCTGTTACTACGTTCTTAATTCAAAATAATTTCATAAAATGACCAGTGTAATCATTTGAACCTTTGCACCTTTTACCTTATTTTAACAACCGTAAATAAAAGCTTATAACAGATGCTCTACTCTCGGGATCCCACATAAATGGAAAGACCTGGAAAGACTTCAAACAGTTCAAAGGAGATTCACCTGAACAATTACAGAGGTGAAGGAAATTAAGTATATAGTGATTGGAAGCCTTGAGGTTATTTGTTCTCAATCCAATGACTTTGAAGATCCATGATGGTCATAATCGTACGGAAAATTCTGGATGGCTACTCGGTCAATTTCAATGAAATAAGTGTAGTAAAATTGAGGGTGAGAAACCAGGCAAGGATTGTCAGAATGTGTCACTTCGAAGTGCTAAAACCGACGGGCGGCAAAATTATGCATAGCGTAGCATTTAACGGTTTCACGTACCGGGCAGCTGTTATCAAATGAACTACACTAGCAATATCTTAGATCAAACGTGTGTCGCTGTTGTGTCAGCCAAGCAAGCATCTAGAGATTTAAAAGTCGACCGGACAAAATTCCTCAGTTTCGATCCTGATTAACCTCTAATCAGTGGATACCCTACCCTCACTTTGGGAACAACTCTCTTCTCAAACGCAGCGCCGAACTGAAGATCAGACGAGCGAATGTGACAGCAACATGCCAATGCTAATACCAGAGAACAACTACAATTAGGGGCTTATCTTCACCGGAGCCTTAACGAGAGTCATTGCACGCTCCCCTTCCCCAGACGAGTGGAGTGTCTCCACTGGTGTGGGACGGTGGCAGCTACGCTGTGATTCGTAGGTATCATTTTGATCGCGAGGGTATAGAAAGCGAACTATTAAATGAGTATTGCACATTGTGCTCGTAGTATAGTATTCGATGAACAAATATCAAGTTTTCAAAACTTAACCCATGTATGAAACAAAAAAAGCAAGATTTTCGAGCATCAGATAATCACAAGGCAATATAACCAACCAAATGATCCATTTATAAGCAAACGAGTCGCCGGCACGTTTCAGTATAAGTAAACAGCAGCATATGCATAAACAGGCCACAGAGCAGCAGAAGTTTCTCTCGCAAGAGCAACAGTTAACTTTCAATACTTAGGAAGCTTGCCCACAAATCTGTCTCCAACGTCGGTTGCCCAGGAAGAGGCACGGCATTTGCATGCTAGCCGAGCCAAGAGAAACATTACAACAAGACTTTTAGGGCATTCATTTGATGATGGCACGAGAACTCTTGCAGCACCAGGAGTTGGACTACTGCAAAGTCACACTTCCCGACAGGCTAAAGACCAAGTCTCACATTCCACGAGAGAGGCAAACATAAGTAATTACGGATTATTTTAAAGCTCCTCGCACTGTATGTTTGTTTGGGGAAATTTTGCGATGACGTACGGGATTCATACGCCGCCAGAAATGTCGGTTCCAAGCAACTAAGCGTTGGCGTAAACTTTTCCAAGTATAATATCACAGTTCATCAGTAAGGCTGCGCCATGTTGGACAGATTCCAAGTCCAAGAAAAAGCCGGTAAGGAAATACTCCTTGACAAGAGTTTCACTCTTCTGCAACAAACATCTAACGCACAACAGCTGGCTACAGTTATTGCAACGTCTGCAAATGTTATTAGCAGCCCCGATCACACCCTCTCCTCCCTGTCCAGAAGCGTGCCCAGGCACTTCTGGCGAACCTCTTCTATAAAAGATGAAGACCCTGACTAAACTCTTTCTTATCTGGCATCAGCCACTCTTTGCTGATGCTCCAATGGCTTCTGCATCAGCACGGGACCCAACCCTCAAATCCTCGTCCTCTCAAAGTTCCATGAAGCTATTTTTGTCATCTCTTGATGATGTTTTCACATTCGGAGGAGAGGAAAATTCATTCGGTCGTGTCGAACGGGGCCGAAGAGACGCCAGTAAGAAGGAGGCTAGACTGAGGCCGCCTCTTTTTGTAGAGACATTATTGTTGTGTCAGCAGAAAGAACACAGGAGCAGACAGAATTCCGCCAGCAATAATGAAAGAGAAGTCTCAACAGGTGGGGGAGAATAGCAGCAGGGGGCAACAGTGGGCGGCGGTGTAGCAGCAGTTGGCGGTGATGAAGCCGCAGAGGGTAGCAGCGTAGCAACAGTGGAACAGCAAGGGAGCAGCGGTGGGTTGACCCTCTCTCACAGCGGTGAAAATGAAATCAAAACGAAAAAAGTGGATTGATTTTCCTGATCTCTGTATCAATTACCCAAAACAATAGTCCCCCTACACGAAATCCCACTAAACAAAAAGATAATCCCCTTGCTAGTGTATCTCATCGATGACGACGTCAAGCAGCAATGGCAAGATTGGTCTCATTATCATTCCCATAAGAGTGGAAAAGTTCATGGAATGGGCGTTAGTATTTTTCTTTTCGACTTTTCTCGCACAAACGTAATGACACCAGCACTGCTGTATTATTTTAATTATACACAGAGCGCAATAATCAGCTGAAGTCGAAACCAAGATACTGACCTATTGAGTTGTCCTAGTATTGCTGCTCCTATCAGGCCGGGATGGAACGCTTGTCAGCCATGATATCTAATAAGTTGTCTAAGTATTGCTGCTCCTATCAGGCCGGGATGGAACGCTTGTCAGCCATGATAACTAATGGGTTGTCCTAGTATTGCTGCTCCTATCAGGCCGGGATGGAACGCTTGTAAGCCATGATAACTAATGGGTTGTCCTAGTATTGCTGCTCCTATCAGGCCGGGATGGAACGCTTGTAAGCCATGATAACTAATGGGTTGTCCTAGTATT
>SDVV010013675.1:0-15039 GCA_016164225.1 Gammarus roeselii | reverse complement strand
CTGCTGCTGCTGCTGCCGCTGCTGCTGCTGCTGCTGCCGCTGCTGTCGCTGCTGTTGCTGCTGTCGCTGCTGCCGCTGCTGCCGCTGCTTCCACTGCTGCCGCTGCTGCTGCCATTGCTGCCGCTGTTGTCACTGCTGCTGCCGCTGCTGCTGCAGCTGCCACTGCTGCCACTGCTGCTGCCGTTGCTGCCACTGATGCCACTGCGGCCGCACCTGCTACTGCTGCCTTTGCTGCCGCTGTTGCTACTGCTGCCGTTGCTGCCGCTGTTGCCGCTGCTGCTGTTGTAGCTGCTACCGATGCCGCTGCTGCCGTTACTGCCGCTGCTGCTGCTGCTGCTGCCGCTGCTGCCACCGCTGCTGCCACCGCTGCTGCCACTGCTGCTGCCACTGCTGCTGCCACCACTGCAGCTGCTGCTGCTGCTCTCGCTACTGCCGCTGCAGCTGCTGACGCTGCTGCAGCTGCTGCTGCTGCTCTCGCTACTGCCGCTGCAGCTGCTGACGCTGCTGCAGCTGCTGCTGCTGCTCCCTCATCGACCGCTGCTGCCAATGCTGTTATAGCTACTGCTTCTACCGCTGCCGCTCCGGCCGCTGCTAATGTTATCCTGCCGCTGCTGATGTCACTGCTGCTGCCGTTGATACTGATTCCGCTGCTGCCACTGTTACCAGTGTTGCCGTTGCTGTCACTGCTTCTATTGCTGCCGCGGCTACCAATGCTGCCATTGCTAACATCGCTGTTAGTGCTGCCGACGGCGTTGCTGCTGCTTTCGTCGCTGGTGTCGTTGCGGTCGCTGCTGCCTCTGCTACAAAATCTGTCTTCGCTGCCGCTGCGGCAGCTGCTGCACCTGCGGTCGATGTTGCCGCCGTTGAAGCAAATGGCATGGCTGCACTGATCTGTCCATCGCTGCATTTGCTGCTGGGCTGTTACTATTGCTGCTGCCGTTGGCATTGCTTCTGCAGCGTCATCGCTAAAACCGCTATTTCCACCGCCGCTAATGTTGCTGCTGCTGATGCAATCACTTCTGCCATCGCTGCTGGTGTCGCCGCTGCTACTCCTGTCACCGCCGATGCGTCCACCGTCGTCGTAGCTTCTGCATGCTTTCTCTGCTACTGGCGTCGCTGTTGTCGTTGCCGTTATTGCTTTCACCGCAGGTAAGTACTTAACTATGTTACGTACCTGCAAAATTATTTCTACGGTTAATGACATTCATATCCTTGAGGCAAATTTATCACGAATCTCTTGTACCATGTTCTAAAGAATGGAGTAAATCTATTTCACCCTACACAAATTAAGTTAATACACGAAGTCCACATAAATGAAGAATTACCTCCGTCAGTTATTTCTCTATATCCTACATGACGTCCACATTCAAAGTGAAATCGTGGTGGGAGACATCTCGACGTCAGTAGGTAAAGCACAGAGTGGTGCTAAGCCTCCTTGGGAGCTCCGCTTGTCGACGTGTTTGACGTTGATCTCGGTCGCTGCCCTGCAACTAAAGTTGCTTTATATGCAAGCTGCTGATACATTTATTCAGAGGCTTCTCATTATCAAGTCACCATTTTACTTGCAGACCCAGAACAGCCCAGGAAACTACAACAAAATAAGGCAATGTGGGAATTTGCCTTGCATGCAATTGTTGTGGCCTGACGGACTGCTCTTATATTATCCCGCGGTTTGCTACAAGATATCATATGAAAATGTCCAAGTAATTGAAGTTTTTTCGTGTCGTTTGTTTACGTTACAACGTATAAGTTGCACGTTTTTAACAGTTTTCAACATAGGCACAACGTTGCCGAAAAGTCACACTTAAATTTGAAATGCTCATTTGAATACATTTCACATCAACAAGTAGATTTCACCATGTTTACGCAACCACGGTTGAACACTGAAATCACAGTGCGTGTCAGTCCTGCACAGCTAGATATAGTATTCAGTGCATATACGTTCAATTGGCAGGTAAAGAAGGTAGTGTTGCCATAAGCTGCTCAAAAGCTGAAGCATTATGTGACAACAGTACTAGATTCATGTAACCAGTGTAATGGTTTCTGTATTGTGCATGACCTTTCTAGCAGCTACTGTTCGGCCTTGCACAACCAACAGTAGCTGTTCTACCTTTGACGTATAAGTAAATGCTGCTGAATACTATCTAATCACAGCTGGAGTCACTGCTGCTGCACTCACTTGTTAGAAGGCAATGGTGCAACTGTAGGGAGCCGCAGCCTGTATCTGAACGTATGTGAACTAACTTGCAGCGTTGCAGCCGGTTGTGTGCTCCGATTGGCCCAAATGGAAGAGACGTGGCACGCGGGATGAACGATATTCTTAGCGAATCCGTTGCAGCTGCCAAACGGCACTGAACGTTTAAGTTAGTCAAATCGACTAAGTCATTTCTCTGAGTGTTCCCTTAGGTCACTCACGAATGATTGAAGGTCAAAACATTTTACCAATATAAAAATTTTGTAGGGAGCGAAAAAGTCCAGAGAGGAGCACAATAAATTGGTGTCTAGAATTGTTAAATTCACGTCATAATTTTCTGGACTAAGTGAAAGGAATAATGAAAAGGGCCTCTGATATCTATAGGTATCATCAAATCATTGGGCAACAAGGTACTTGAGAGTTTCAAGGCACCCCGTTCTGAAAGAAAGTGTATTGACATGGTTATTGAAAGAAGACAGAATAATCTTTCTATCCTGTCAAATTGCTTTCATTACAGTACATGATATGGGTACAAACTGGTCTGTCAGGATATCTACAGAAGAGATTGCTCTGAATTCAGACAAGAGGAAACTTTCAAGACTAAAGACATTGTATGAGCAAGGAAGCATGGCTTTAGAATTGTAGGTAAATTTTGAACTGTGTAGAATGCAGTTGAATTTGTTACCTTCTCGTGACAATTCACAAAAAATATATATATTGTTTGCTCATCTTCAACGTATTTGTCGAAGCTGCTATGTTAGGAACAGGACTTAGTGAGGTAAGGTTAGTTAAAGGGGTTCACAACCTCTGCCTTGATCACAGAAGGGCTGATCACACAATTGATGCCCTAGGTCTAAAAATCCTGTTTAAATTAGGCCTCCGTGAGATGGTCTAATGGAAGGCTCAAAGTTGAGCACAGTTTGATAACATAGCCTGTTGTAGTAGACATAGAACCCTTTGCCTCTAGATAATATAGAGAAATTAGATCTGGCAGGGCTAATATTGCTGGTAAATGCTTGAATTTTCATTTTGCTAACTGAATTATGAAATCCACTAAAGAAAGGGAGTGTGTTCAATAGGGATCATTAAAATTAATTACATGATGTCTTTATTGAGTAGAGAGTTAGTCATTGCAGAATTGTATCTGTCGAGTAGAAGGTTAGGAGAACATAACAATATGAGTGTTGTAGTAACTTTCTGCCTCAGAATCAGTTTGGATTGAGAGATTCTCCATAACAGACAACATGGGATTGGCCTTGAATGCGGTAAGAAATATTCTGGGACCTGGTATTAACCTGGTGACAAATGTATAGTTGAGAAGGCTGTATAGTTGGGTATGTAGGTTCAAGCAGCTGTTCTGTTACCTGGTCACTTAGTTTGTCAAAGCTTTTCTTTAGAGTAATATCAGCAATATCGAGGGATCAATCAGGAACATTGGAAAAGGGGTTCCCAGATGGGGAAGGTAAGTTGCCAATAACAGGGTTGGATTAGTTGGTGATACCTGAAATACTATTGAGTCTAAACTCATAGTCTTTTCTAATTTTGCCAAGGCTGAAAACTCCTCCTCAGACTATGAATCCTCATCAACAACCACTGTTGTTGATATAGCTAGGGATCATCCCTTAAAATATGCAAGAGGAAGAGCATTTGTAAAGTGATTATGGTCACTATGTCTTTTTGGTGCTAGATATTGAGGAGCACGGGCTTTCGTATCGGCCCTGATGGCGTACGAAAGACCTTGCTGTGGATTTGACCGTGAAGCATATGAATTTAGGCCTATGGGCTGGAGGAAAGTCAACAGAGTCACTGAAATCTGTAGAGTTGCTAATCAGGGATTCGCTCCTCGTCCTCCTCCAATTACAAGCTGCCATAGCCAGGATTTGACGGAATGAGCATCTTGTGCCATGCTGCAGTGCTTCATCAACAGCTGGAGGATAGTCAACGGAGTCATAGAAATCTTTAGATTTGCAAACATGTGATTTGCTCCTCATCTTCCTTCAATCGCTAGCTACTTTGGTTAGGATCTTTATGATTGAGCATTTACGCCGAATTACATCAAGGGCTGAAGGAGAGTCAACGGAGTCACTTAAATTTATAGATTTGCTGACATGTAATTTTTCCTCGTCTTCCTCCGATTACTGGCACAATCAAAGTTTTGAACAAATGAGCCTCTAGCGTAATGATTCGGCAATTCTCATTAGCAATTGCCCAAATTAATCAGGGCCCTTCTTTGGGTCTTCACCGGAATCATAGGACAGATTACTTGAACAGTATCGGCAGATAAACGAAGTCGTAAGCCGGGCCGTTAGGCTTCTAGAATATTGCATAGTAAAGAACTGTTTCAATCTGCACAACAATCTCCATTTAACCAATATTTTATAACAACCAGGGTATGTGAAGTAAACAAAATGATGAGAGTTGCAGTATTGTCGTAATATAGCAGACATCTACTTATAAAGCATCCTATTGCAAATGTAGGGTTATATTATGGAAATGCCGGAAATATAATACAAATCACAATACTTAACTTATTCAAGGAATTAGGAAATAATGCCAAAACTAAATTATTAAATCTCACAAAGAGGGCGAAGATCTTCACGTGCTGTCCGTCGAAAATTGAATGAAGATATTCCAACTGCCGGTCCAAAGATCCTGATGCCGTACCAAGCATGCTACTTCATTTTTTACAAAATACTATGATTTTGTCAGGTACGGACTCAGCAATCACGTCATCCAAAGCGTGTCCGACAATGATGCTCAAGCCGGAAACTAAATATTTGATTATGCACCTTTAATCATTTAAAAAATAACCAATATACTTCCCTACCTTATTTGAAAAACATTTGCCCATTGGTTTCCAGCAGATTTTTCTCCTGCTTTTCTTCCATCTATTTTAAGATTTTAAGACCTGGCAATGACAACATCTAGTTGCGTTCTGATATCCAAATTTTATATTATACCAATAGCTTCTATATATCAAGCTAGAACTAATACTTTAAAATATCCCAAACATGAGTTGATTTCCATACTTTTTGTATAGCTCTCTACTATTCACTAAAAAATAATAGCTACTTACCTAGAAAGTTCAAATATAAATGTATAAAAATATAACTCTTTACTATTGCATTCTGCACACAAAATTATCAACTTTTGCAAATCACATATGACAAGTTTATGCAAAAATATATTAAATTGTGTACATTAACGTTTTTTTAAATAACTATCTGATAATAATTTCACTGCAAACAAAATCATGTGCATTGAAGTATCATTAGTGCCAGCCATTTTTCTTATGATACCGTTAGCTACCAATATTGCAACAAAAAATCCCCAACGCTATCATCTATACCGATACATTGATACATCTGTACTACAACCTTCAAAATTTATTCCTACCCGGAAAGTGTGCTGCTGCTCTGGGTTGCTAATTCCATTCTGCCAAACATTACTATCATGTCCAATTTGTACTGAAAAATAGCTAGCTATTTTTTATCTATTTGCATAAAACAAGTTAAATCAGAGGGTACACTCTCTACCCGATATAACTTTCATGTCAACGACCTTCCTTGAACGTTGAGAGAAATATTACATGTTGAGGAATGAATGATTGTACAAAAATAAGAGTACCACAAGTTCCTTGAAGCTATTTATGATGATGTCATCAGATACAAATGGTAAATTTCTTAAAACATGCCAGCTACCATAGAACACATTCACAATATAACTTGTGATTGAAATAGTAATTCCTACATGGGTTATTGTACAGTCCACTTTTTGGCTATTTATGCAAGGATTTCTTATTTATTATCCTGGTAACTTGGTTTTAGATGAACTATGTTTTTTTTTCAATCTGGCTTTGCCTCAAAATAAATAATCCATTCTGTTCTGTGAGTTTGACCTCTGTTGTGGGATTCAATTTATGAACTGAGAGAAGCACAGTTTTTACAGCTATGATTCTTTGATAAGAGCAGCCTATCCTAATAGCACAAGTTAACCTAACGAACTAAACTATATATCAATCGCCTGAACTCACAACAGCTGCTAGCATTTCTTGGTAGAAAGCAGTAACAGCAATCTATAGTTGCTACATCAGTATTCCCACGTGGTTAGATTAAAAACATTTCGTTGGACTCGAATTTCCTCTTGCTATTCTCTAATTTGTCAAATTGAGATCTTTACTGCTGACTGCTGTTTTTAAATCATATTTTAATTTTGTTTTCGAAGTTCATGGAGCTATCCAAATTTAGGGGCATTCAACTGACTCCTAAAACAACGCAAGTACGCCGGGTGCTAGCAAGACTTTTTACAATGATAACATGAATAATGTTCGGATTACTGCGACTTATATCCAAAACTGACACTTAAAACAACACAAGTACTGCGGCTGCTGGGAACACTACTATGAATGATAACAAGAATAGTGTTCGCCAAACTGCGATTTATGGCAAATAAATGACACTATAAACATCAAATGGACAACGGATGCTGAAAACCCTACCAACAATGGTAACATGAACGACTTTTGGCCAAAACTAGCATTAAAAACAACACAGGTACGGTGGGTACTTGTTAACACTAATAACATCGGTAACATGGAAAGCGTTGGGATAACGGCAATTTTTGGCCAAAATTTACACCTAAAACAACACAAGTGCGGCGGGTCTAGAAAGACTACTAATACTGGTAACATAGAAAGCGTTTGGATAACAGCGACTTTTGGCCAAAACGGACACTTGAAAATACACAAGTACGGCGGTTGCTAAAAACACTACTAACAATAGTAACTTGAAAAATGTTTGGATAACAGCGACTTTTGGCCAAAATTGAAACTCAAAACAACACAGTTGTAGCGGGTGCTGAGAACACAACTAACAATGGTAAAATGAAAAGTGTTCGGGAAACAGCGACTTTTGACCACAATTGAACCATAATACATCTTAAGGACGGCGGGTGCTGGAAACACTACTAACAATAGTTACCTCAAAAGTGTACGGAAAACTGCGATTTATAGCCAAACGGACACCTACAACCACACTTGCGCGGCTGATGCCAAAAATACTACTAACACTAGCAAGATGGAACGTATATAGATAACGGGAACATCTGGCTAAAACTGACACTTAAAACAACTTATGTGCGGAAGGTGCTAGAACAACTACAAACAATAGTAACATGAAAAGTGCTCGGATAAGAGCGACTTTTTACCAAACCTGACACTTAAAACAACACAAGTGCGGCGGGTGCTGGAAACACAACAAAAAAATGATAACATGAAAAGTGTTTGGATGACAAAGACTTTTGGTCAAAACTGGCACTTCAAACAACACAAGTACGGCGGGTGACGGGAACACTACTATCAATGGTAACATGACACATGTTCGTAGAACAGCGACTTTTGGCAACAACTGACACTCAAAGCAACACAAGTGCACCAGGTGCCAGAAAGACTACTAACACTGGTAAATTGAAAAGTGTTCACAAAACGGTGACATCGGGTCAGACCTGACTGTTAAAACAACACGAGTACAGCGGGTGCTAGAAACAGTACTAACAATGGTGACATAAAAACTGTTCGGTAAACAGTGACTTCTGGCTAAAGCTGACACGTAAAGCCACCCAAGCGCACCGGGGGCTAGGAAAACTACTTATACTGGTGACATTTAGAGTATTCAGATAACAGCAACTTTTGGCCAGAATTAACGCCTAGAACAACACAAGTGCGGCAGGTGCTAGAAACACTACCAACAAAGAAAAAATGAAAATTCTTCGAAAAACAGCGACTTTTGGTCAAAACTGACACCAAAAACAACACACGTGACGCGGTTGTTAGAAAGACTAATAACGCTGGCAACATGCAAAGTTTACAGAAAACAGTGACATTTGGCCAGAACCGACAGTGAACAACACAACTGCCGCGGATGTTAGAAAGACTACTAACACTGGTAACATGACGTAAACAGAAAACGGTGATAACAGCGACATCTGGCCACAACTAACACAATTGCGTCGGGTGCCAGCATGACATGTGCGGCGGGTGCTAGAAACACTACTAACAACGTTAACATAAAACTGTTCCGAAAACAGCAACTTTTGGCCAAAACTGACACTTGAAACAACACAAGTGCAGCGGATGTTAGAAAGACTTCCGACACTGGTAACATGGGAAGTGTTCTAACAACAGTGACTTCTGCTCAAAATTGACACTTGAAACAACGCAAGAGCACCGGGTGATGGAAACACTACTAACAATGGTAACATGAAAAGTGTTCGGAAAACAGCAACTTTTAGCCAAAACTGACACTTGAAACAACACAAGTGCCGCGGATGTTAGAAAGACTTCCAACACTAGTAACATAGAAAGTGTACAGACAACGGCGACATCTGGTGAAAACTGACTTAAAACAACACAAGTGCGGCGGGTGGTAGGAAGAATACTAACAGTGGGAGGCGGAAAAATGCGGCAATCTCCTCTGGCTGAATACATGGTCTACTCCAACTACCCCAAAAATCCTCTCTTGTACGATGAAAAATTGCAGATATGCAACATGCAATACAACGCCTCCTGCCTTGCACTAAAAAATGTGATAAATATTGAGCGAATTGAAATTGCACACAGCTACCTAAGGTATCATAGATATATATCTCATCAGCTCCAAGCAGAACCTAAAGCGAAAGTCTACAGCTTCTTTTGTGTCACACACACTGGAACCAGGCTACATTCACAACGTTTCGCTCATCTACTCTTATACAGACTCGTTGCTGATCTTGTTCGAAGGTAGGACCTACATTGTGACGGAAAATGCGGCAATCTCCCCCCTCGACTGAAAACATGGACTTCCTATACATACCTAAGAAATCAACTCTTCTACGATGAACCTATAAATGACAGCTGGGACTACTGAAAAGCGAAACAGCTGATGACTACCCGAGTGAAATCATCTACTTGCAACCCAAGTGTTCCAGCATGTTGCTTGAGTCAGACGCCACAAAATCAGCTGTTAAAGGTGTCAATTACCAGACACGAGCCAATCTAAAACAAGAACAATACAGAGACATTCATAACCAGGAAACCTGCACACACTTTGAGACCATACACAACATTCGCGCACAAGCAGGCCAGCTTCAAACTGTACACACTATTAAAAACTGCCTCAGTAAATTTGAAAAACAACTTTACCATCTCGACGCGTGCACAACTTTTGCCTTTAACCATCCGGACATCTCCACAAAATCCATTGCAAATAATCCTACTGTCACTAAAAAGAGGAAGCGATGTGACTTGGCTGATAAAACTAATGTAAACATGGATTTAACACGTAAGAGGTGTAACTCGGGTGAGACCTTCATTGGCGTATGTACGCGCGTGAATGACGAAAAATACGTTAACTTGAACATGTTACATACTGTAAATGTTCATAGTATGTAAATATCCCTATGAAACCATGTAACAAAACTTGAACATGTTTAATTGCCCTCAGAATAACGCATTTAAAACGTACTGCAGCCGCCCCTAAATATTCAAAAATGATGTAAATAATCCTATGTAACCATGTATCTATATCATATATTATATAAAAAATCTTAACCTTGTCCCATTGTCCACAGATATATGGGTTGAAACACGCGTAAATCGCCCATCTTCAGGGCCTCATCAACACCGAAATATCCCTCTGATCCATTGGAAGTGCACAGGGTGGCCAATAATCTTGTTCACCATGAGCAGCTAATGAATGATTCAGTCACCTAAATCATTTTGAAACATTTTCTACGATCGAAATCTCAAACATCAGAGAAAACAATAGAAGGAGTCCAGGCTAAACAAAAATACATACAACGGTGAAAAAGCGGATGGGTTTAATCGAATAATATCGAATTTTTTGCTATAAAATACCACGTACAAACTATGGTTCTCACTTATGAAGAGATATATGTCAAAATCTACGTATTATAGTGATCGAGCACAAATACCA
The DNA here is from genome assembly GCA_016164225.1 of Gammarus roeselii. NCBI lineage: Eukaryota > Metazoa > Arthropoda > Malacostraca > Amphipoda > Gammaridae > Gammarus > Gammarus roeselii. Next base: position 4,875 of record SDVV010013675.1, on the reverse strand, counting down.
TACATAACATAAGGTTCGAGTACTGAAACATTGAGAAACAACCGACCTACGCAACATAATAAAACGATATAAAACTAAACTATTAAAATGAGTCCTAGACCGCCAACCCTGCTAATATGAATCATACCGTCACTGTTTCATTGTCCACAGACAATCCGATTTAAAATTCGTGAACGAATCTGCGCCTAATTAAATGAGTCTTAATATTGTGTCCTGATGAATCTCTGAAAATATAAACACACAATGGGATTTGTCACAAAAAAATATATATTTTAGCTCAATAGGGCCACGTACATTTTACGTGCGTCACTAATAAAGAGTAAGATGTTAAACCTAGGTATGATAACGATTGAGCATCGATATCCTATAACAACGTTAACTACATCGCCTACTATCACCATACATAACAAAATGTACGAGCAATAAAAACCATTGAAATATCAGGGGGCATGTGAAACTATATAATACGATATAAAAAAATAGACCCACACAAACAGTTATACTAATATGTAACAAACCAACATTGCTTGCGAATAAACCAATTAGCAACCCGGCAAAACTCGTAACGAGAGGAGTACATCTCGAGATGAGATCACTTAATGACATTGATAGATGGTGGCCTGTCATTGCCACTCTCCTCCCCTATCCTACTCCCCTATCCTCCTTCCCTTTACTCTCCCCCTCCTGGGTGTTCTCTATGTACCTTAAGAAATTGACTTGACCACAAGAGCAATTGTCTTAACCTACATGTACAATGTCCGAGATATACAGCGACCAAGTCGGTTACACTAAGCAATAACATACTTCCTAACAATCACATTGTCCGATTAAAAAAAAATGTGTTTTCGGCGACAGGGTTCCCAGGGCACGTTTCAGCCGCCTTAGACAACTTCATGTTAAATATGGCGTGCAAAAATCCGTAGAGAAGAACATTTTAGGTTATACGATCTCCAGGGCTGTTTCGGCCCCCTTAAACGCCTCCATTTGAAATAGGGCGTGCAAAAATCCGTAGAGAAGTATGTTTTCGGCTTTACATACTCTACTAGTACTATGTCCTTCGTTTTGCAGAGGAAGTTACGAGCGATGAAACCAAGGTTATGGTTGGCTGTCTCGTAACTTTGTTCGACCTACGCGTCCTATTTCAAATTTTCCGAGATTAGGACGCCCAAGTCTCTGCTGGTCAACAGTTGCAAGATCGCTTCCTGCCATCGTGTGGTTGAAGTTGACATTGTGACACCCCATGTGCATAACTGTACAGTTTGCAACATTTAAGGGTATCTGAGACGCTTCCGACCATTGGACAAGTTTTTCGAGATCTTGTTGAATCTCAACTCTGTTTCTCTCCCTCCATGCTGCATGGCAGAGCTTCGTGTCGTCGGCAAATTTCTCTTCCTTGGACAGAAGCCCCGCATCCATATCGTTTACATGAATGAGGATTCATGACGCTGCCCTGAGGCACCCCAGAGGTAACACTTGGTATCGATAAGTTGAAGATGTGGACCAGGGAATCCGCCAATTGTTCCCGAGTATCTTTGAGGACTCGTGGGTGGTGTTCATCAGGACCAATCGATTTATAAATGTTCAGTCCCTCTAGTTGTTTAACCCTGCTACACTCAAAGTTTTTTAGCGTTGGAGAGATTGAGCGCAAGACATTTTGACCCTGCTTCAATATGCCTGCTGTATCATCCATACTTTTCCCTATTTATGTCTAAAACTTACTCACCAGCATGAAAAACTATTTACCGTACTTAGCCATTGAAACCAAAGTCATAAACAGTATAGAACGAGCGTCACAACACTTTATAACAAAATTTCCACGACTGACAGCCGCTTCATCCCTTTTAGCGCTATGTTGCACTTGTTGAACGCGTTTGCATGGAGGAGCTGTTCCTCGCCTACTGTACAACTTGCAGTGTCGGCGCTGTGCAGTTGTTCATTCAATGAATTATTTCACTATGCACAATTTGCTTGCAATTTCTTTTGTTTTTGACAATAAATAAATGAGAAATGGTGCTGGTGCAAGAACCTAAATATTTGATACATGCTTTATTGTATCATAAAAATATGACCCCTTCAATTGTGAATAGTCTATTGGAACTTTACCATTCAGATAAGGAAATAGTGAAGATACATTCTTTTATCGCATGAATCATACTATGCTCTGCGTATGAGATTTTTTTTACTTATGTTTGAAAATATGAAGATATTCATAGACAGATATTTATTTTCACATCATAGGAAAGGATAAATCGGAAATAAAATCATAGTTGTAACGATGTATTTACTCTTCCTCTGGTACAACATGCAAAATCATGCAAAATGAGTAGAGCAGTCAACACATAACCGACAGGCAATATGGGCTTTGCAAATGCTGCTTCCAAACTTAGTGCAGAGATTGTACACTTTCGACATGGAGTTAATTTCCCCGAGTAGTCTGCTCCCTAGAAATGTTGCAAACATCTTGCACAGCGCTTCGGCTTCTCAAAGCAAATCGGATACACAGTTTCCACGTCAGAACTTTCATCTGGTTCGTTCAATATCACTTTTATTTTAGTATGAGTGCGATTCTGCAAGCCGGGTAACTTCTTCCTAGTGAGCAGATGTGGAGTTATGATATCCATAACTAGCTTCCAGCCAAAATTGAATGAAGGCAGTGGATCGATGTTGTTGTTGAAACAAAAAATAGTTTGGGCATTGACTCGTGCTGTATTGAGAATGTACGCCAGCGCGGACATCGTCCAACGCCTCGACTTCGTACTGACACTGTATGGCCCTATGCGCTGGTCAACGATGTCAGTACCGCCTTTGCTGAGATCATAGAACTTCAACAGTGCTGGTTTGTTCTTACCATCGCCTGGTGGAAAGCTGCTCAGAACGAGTAAATTTTTCATGCCCTTACGTTTTGTACCTACCACATACGAATGAAGCGTCAGCTTTCCGCTGTTCTTCTCTCAAAAAAATACGTCTTATGAATTAGGTTGCCTACCAGTCACTTTTTATCTCAGCAGAAATTCCTTTCTGATTACCCATTATTGTTCCAACCACCGTTATTTTCTTCTCCAATAGCCTCTCAACCAGCTCGATGCTAGTGAACCATCCGTCCATGGAAATATTTTTTCCCGTAAGATCGACAGATAAACCAAGAGATGACACTAAATATTTCACTATTGGTATAGTTCCAGGAATATAGTGTGGAGCAGGATTTCCAGTAGGTTGGCCAGCATAGACTGCAGTGCGGAATATGAAGGGATACATGACGCTATTGATGGATTTGAACAGCAAGCAATATTTATTTAGCTTACTGGGATTGTACTGCTTGAAAGATACTTGGTGTCTGCATTCATAAAGCGTTTCATCTATGGCCAAAAAATCATCAGGTTGGAGAGGTACACTGTTAAAATAGTTGTATAATGGCTGCAAATCTATCTTGTGGGAACCGATCTGGCCTAGTATCAATGTTAACAAAACAAGTGCAGTAGTGAAGAAAAGTATACCTGGTTCCTGACGTACAAGCACTGAAAACTGGATGATCAACTCATTCTCTGAACAACAGTTTCTGACTGTGGTGATTAAAACCCAATAAACCACGTACATAATGCAGTCCAATGAACGCCCTTATTTCTTCGCTATTGGTCATCTTCTTGTAACCTAGAGACTTTTCTTCATTTGTTGTAGCTCTCACACTCATAGTTATATTGATTTTCTTGTTAGTGCACACAACTTTTTGAGATATTACTTCAGTCACGAACGCATTCTATGCCTGCATTGGCGTAGATGCATTCATACCATTGTTTATAGGAACTGGGCGGGTCCTTATAATATTTTCCGAACTCTTGCGCCCTGTAGTTGGAAGCAATTTGTTGGACCACTGTAAAGATTTTCCAGATTTATTTTTAGTACTTTTCACCAATACACATTCATGAGTCTTCTCAGTTTGTAGGATCTGTTATTCGTTATTATTATCCGCTTCAAGACTTTTCTCCAAATTGTTCACAAGTCTATTCCGTGTGAGGACTCTACGAAATCGCTCACGACGCACTGGCGGTACCGAGTTGTTGTTGCCATCACTAACTCCTTCACCACTGCCGTCATCACCGCTATGCTCACCACCCAAAATTCTTCTTCACCAATGTCAACATTCAAAGAGCCGTCAATCACGTCCTTCAAATCTTCATCAGAGTCACTGTTATTATTATTATCAATAAATCATTAAATTCCATCGTCTAGCAATGGGTTTTCAATACTTAGGTATAATACATCAAACTTAGTTTTATATGCGCTATTTGAATTAGCGAAACGAGAGATAAAGTGAGTCCGTGACAGTGCATCTGTCGGCGGCCAGTTTGTAGCTACATCATGTTTCAAAACATGATTCACAATATATGTTATTGAAAATCTTAAAAAAAACATGTGGATGAGTTTGATAAATCGAAAAAGAATACATCGCAACTCATCTCTAGAGTGCTGCTGGCTCGCCTACATCGAACTGAATGGAATTCACAATATACCGTCATACATGTACACATACAAATACACATTCAAATGTGCACACGACTACCTACATATATGGATGAACAATCAGTATAATCAGAGATGGGCATCGGTACAATAAATTGCTAAGGCGATACCGGTACTGCGGTACATCAAAATCATATAAGGCGATACCGGTACCCGATACTTTACAAATTCTCAAGGCGATACCGGTACCCGATACATGTATCGGCGATACATGTATCGCGGTACATTACCATTATATTTTATATCGGGAATAAAAACATTCAAAATGATTAAACAATGTACTGACGTGAACATTTTTTATTTTATTGATTCAAACCACTCAGCATGTGATCAGAAAAGGAAGATTCACTCTACATT
>SDVV010013674.1:0-15039 GCA_016164225.1 Gammarus roeselii | reverse complement strand
TATATATTCGTGTATTTTGACAATCAATTATTCGTGAGACAGGCGATGTTGAATATGCTCCTTGACCTTGATTTCGTTTTCTTGCTAATTAATTTTTCAAAGTCCTTAATACCGCTTTTTCCGCAGAGGTAGTTAAAGATATCACCACATTGATCGACATTTCTATTCGTGAGCGGTTTCGCTTCAAACACGAAGCATCTGCATACAACTGAAATAATGACAAAACTATATTACCATTTGGACTGAGGGGTTGGGAAGCAAGTTGGATTCATATCAATAAAATGAGACATAAATAAGTGTGTTCTACATTTGAACATCAATAAACGAAGAATTGACATGGTACTCGGTGATACTTCAACAGACGAGACATGGAACATAATATAAATTCGAAAAAAGCATGAATAACAAAAAGAAAATCGTATTAGTTAACAAAATCAAAACATTGGACATGAGTATGAACATTTTGAGAACATAAATACATACAAAGTTATTTAACTAATCCAACACTTGACTCGCATTCTACATTTTCGCAGACGTTATAGCCAATATGGAGACAATTCTGATCGAACGAATTATTGTTAAATAATGAAACAAGATGAACATTTAATTCCTGAATAAAAGACGAGGTGAAATCATGTTGCAAGTATTCCACAAGTCCTTTCGAACTGTCAATCTGGCAATGAATTGGAAATTTGTAGAAAAGTGGGGTCGAGACTTATTCGGTTCATTTATTTAATTGAGAGTCAACAGTTTTGAAAGGTAACAATAGTATTTGATAACCCCTACTATGTGGGTAACAATAGTATTTGATAAGCCCTATATATGTGAGTTAGGCAGTAGGGGTTATCAAATACCATTGTTACCTTACAACACTGTTGACTCCCAAATAAATCACTGAACCGTTGAGTCTCGACCCCACATTTCTACAAATTTCCAATTCATTGCCAGAATGACAATTCGAAAGGACTTGTAGAATACTTGCAAAATGATTTCCCCTCTTCTATCATTCAGGAATATGTTCATTTTGTTTCATTACATAACTAACATTGAGATACTCGCTCTTTCATCAGTCTAAAATGTTACAATTTCCACCATTCACTAATAAATGCGTCTTTACATGCACGTAAATTCACATTAATATTCCTATATTGTGTTGGTAAGCAACCGCAACCGAGTACAACCACAATTTTATTCCTTTAGGCCAGCAATTGCTTCTCTGAAAAAGTAGTAAGGATTCGCGTGAGGTTGTCCTGTCCCTTCGGCTAATAATTGTATTCGGCGACTGAATACATGATAAACTCTATTATTAATATCTGCACAATGAACATTACAGAAAAGTGAACCAAATTTGTTTCAATTTACAATCATAATTATGTAGAAAATCGACTTGGACATGTTGTTGGAGAACGTAATGTGCATTATGTGATTGCCATACGGTTTTAGGAACCATATGACGGTAGTTCCACATAACCTGCAGTATGATCATCGTACATAATATTTCGTACAGAAATACCAATTACAAACGTCAACAGTCAATGTTACATTTTCACATGAACTACTGATGTCTAACTAACAACAAAATATCCATAAACTTATTGTCAGTCTTTTGTCGGTATTAAATATTTAGGTAGGCGTTCCAGCCTGTAGGTGATATATTGACAAATGATGGACGAGATGGCAATTCAAATACGCGTCCGGTCTACGCGCCCGGTCTACGCGCCCGGTCTACGCGCCCGGTCTATGCGCCCGGTCTACGCACCCGGTCTACGCGCCCAGTCTACACTACACACGACGAGTGTAAGTACAACATTGTGGGGAGGAGCAATTGTAGTTGTTTCAAATGTATACGTTCAACCAAAAGGGATATATAAATTTATGTTGAGCTGAGAAGAGAGCACGACCTGAAGATATCTCAATAGCTCTCGAGAAAAGCGCGTTAGCTGTCTTCTTTTCAGGAAGAAAAAAATAATCTGGTATCAGTTGATCTCAGTCACCTTGTGTCAGTGAAAGTAAATATTTCACTGCACTAGAATCAAGCGTACATGGTTGCAGACTTTTCCTCACTCGTTCTGCCGCGCGGGGGTTCATCCGGAAAGTATGAAATGTTAGCTAAGTTCGCCCATCAGCCCTTGCAGTCACCGGTTTACGAGGCATCTTATTAGTGTTCTGGCAGGCCTATTTTCCATTCGTCAAAAGTTTGAAGTCCTGCTGGAACTGCGAGAAGTCAGTAGCGATTGGTAAGGATTGAAACAAGTTAGTAGACCGGGCGCGTATTTGAATTGCTATCTCGTCCATCATTTGTCATTATATCACCTACAGGCTGGAACGCCTACCTAAATATTTAATACCGACAAAAGACTGGGAATAAGTTTATGGATATTTTGTTGTTAGTTAGACATCAGTAGTTCATGTGAAAATGTAACATTCACTGAAGACGTTTGTAATTGGTATTTCTGTACGCAATATTATGTACGATGACCATACTGCAGGTTATGTGGAACTACCGTCATATGGTTCCTAAAACCGTATGGCAATCACATAATGCACATTACGTTCTCCAACAACATGTCCAAGTCGATATTCTACATAATTATGATTGTAAATTGAAACAAATTTAGTTCACTTTTCTGTAATGTTCATTGTGCAGATATTAATAATAGAGTTTTTCATGTATTCAGTCGCCAAATACAATTATTAGCCGAAGGGACAGGACAACCTCACGCGAATCCTTACTACTTTTTCAGAGAAGCAATTGCTGGTCTAAAGGAGGTAAAATTGTGGTTGAACTTGGTTGCGGTTGCTTAACAACACAATATTGGAATGTTAATGGGAATTTACGTGCATGTAAAGTCGCATGTATTAGTGAATGGTTGAAACTGCTAAATTCCAGACTGATGAAGAGCGAATGGGCTGCTGGTATGTAATGGCTTAGCTCTTCAATGCCATCTACATTATAAGTGAAACATGTCATGAAATCTGACTCGAAGTAACCACCAGAGAAAGAAATTGCGACGGAAGCCTTTCAGAACAGGAGTCAGCTAGTTTCGCCATCGATGCTTAACTTCACCTACCTTGCTGACATAGAACTGTAGAATACTTGTCATACTAGCATCTAACAGTCATCTCCGAACAGGATTTTATTTGATTTGAGCCTCATTTCCACCTGAGCCTCAACATGAGTCATAATAGGCTCCCCCTTAGGGCTCGATGATCATTGATTCCAGTAGGCTCGCACGCCTAAGTGTGCGAGGAAAAACAAAACAAAGCTTTTAACGTTAGAAAAAAGTTGAAAATTTTAGCAATGTCAGGCGCACGCTGGTGCGCAAAAGAAAAAACGCTTACTCGAAACGGACCTCCGCTTCCAATCCTTTAGAACTTAAAGTGATATGTACGCACCCTAGTGCGTACAGATAGCATCGTCAAGATTAGTACAAGGTCAGTGGCTACACGGGCAAATTCAGCTCCGGCAGCAACGCAACACAATATTTACAGCTACGCGGTTTAGTTGTATAAATACAACTTATTTATTTAGGTAAGATGAAGACTCAGATGAAACAAAACAAATCCTCGCCTCCAACCCCTCAGAACCTCGTGAGTTATATGTCCATACGCCAGTGCTCACAGATAGTATCGTCGTAATTGGTACAAGGTTCACGGCTACACGGACAAAACCAGCTCCGACAGCATCGCAATACAATGTTTACAGCTACGCGGTCTATTTGATTTTTAGTATAATTTACTTATTCAGGCAAGATAAAGACTCAGACAAAACGAATCCCCGCCTCCAACCACTCAGAACTCCAAGAATAACATGCACGCGCGACAGTGCGCACAGACAGCATCGTCGAAATTGGTACAAGGTCTATGGCTTCACAAATTAGATAGACTCCAACCGCAACGCGTCACAAGGTTGTATAGCTGCGCAGTCCAAGTCAACCCCAGAAACTGCATATGGTCCGTGCACGCGCGAGCGAGCACAGACCGAAGAAAAAATACTCATTCACAAAATCACAAACACGAACTCCCGCACAAATACTCCAGCGTTATAATATTGTGGATCGTAAAAAATAAAGTAAGAGCAGGTTCGTCATGGGCAGAAAAACTGCTCAGATTATCGATTTCGCACTGATTGTTCGAGGGGATAGGGCGGGGGATGGGGGGGGCATTGGTACCTTGGGTCGCAAAAGAGCCCGATGAATCCCGGAGGGTGACCCATGTCCCCCGGGTCTTCCCGAGCTCCTCGAGACCCCTCGCCTCAGCTCATCTCGGCTTGTCTCTAATAATTTCGGCCAGTTTCGGCTAGTTGCGACCAACTCGACTCGCCTCAACATGTTTCGACTGATCTCGACGCACCTCGACCAGCCTCGACGCGACCCTCGCCCTCAGCGCCAGCAATCCGCGGACTGAAATGGTTAATTGTTCTATTCTAGGATCTCACATAAACATTTTACGGTGTATGGGTTTTACAGAACTGGGAGGGGGAGCAGAGGTTAAAGGATTCAGAGGGGCCTCTAAAGGGTCCCACAGTATCTCAAAAGGTTCCTAAAGGGTCTCAAGGGTGTCCCAAAGGGCCCCAGAAAGGTCCAAGTGGACCCCCCCCCCCAAATCCACCTGGTCTTCTAAGTCCCCCGGGTTCTCAAAACCCCGGGTCCCCGAGTCCCGCGGGTCCCACGAATACCTCCCCTTCCTGGGTCACCTTGTCTCAACCAACCTCGATACATATAATAATAATAACCAATTCAAAATTTATCACCATGAAAGAAGGGCAGAGAAAAATAATAGAGCCCAAGCAAGAAGAAATACTAAAATAAAGTGTTAATGATCTATAAAATGAATAATCATCCATCCACCCCATCTCCGAACAGGAGCGTCAACTGTATTGTTCTGAATCATCTCAGTGTCGGCCACCCACTGCAAAACCGTTCCAGGCCCAGAGTTGCCCCTGAAGTCCATTTCGTGCAATAAGGGTTGAATATTGTGGCTTCCTTCGACCAGGGCTCAGAGGAGCAAATTGCTCCAATCGGTGTTTAAGCCATATCTAACCGAGAGCAAATAACAAATTACATGTATACGGTTTCTTATTATAAACGTTAAAAAACGCATTATATTAATTTTGAACTATAGAAATGATTATTTTGGGATCATTGTTTTGAACACTAATGACGTGGCGAGTCGTAGCGACGTTGGAACTATTCGTTCCAAGGCTTCCGTGACGTCGAGGTTTGACGCTCTATTGAGACGGTAGCTAACCAACTGGGCACTGACTGACTACGTCAGGTTAGCGGAATTGACTGTTTTCCTTCGTCCGAAACGTTTTGTCGATGTCTACGCCGCACCTGATCATGCATTTATCCTGCGTAGGGTCACAGTAAATATGACGTCAATGTCATGCCATGAAGATGCCTCGTCATATTCGAAGTGATAGGGTTGTAAACAAAATATATCTATTTAACCAAGTGTACGTTTACGTCATATGTGATAAAATTATTGGAACGTCGCCACAGAGCGCATATTAAGGAATATTTTCAGACGACTAGCGCAATTAATGTTAATACAAAGCACAGTATATACACATATCGTTTCTCCATATTCTCACTATTTGAGCGGAGGCCTTCCAACATTTTTTACAGAATTCTATTGCATACATTAAAAGCAAAGGCGTCCGGAACAAACCGGCGAGTGAGTTTTTTCTGTGATTCATTTATTGAGTGAATAAAGGGAGGTGGTACATGCTCACCGTTTGAAATTTAACGCAGCGTAGGATTCCTGGTTCAAGATCATAGAAAAATATAATATTACCTCTGACACTTTCAATCATTTACACAAATAACCTCCATTTTACAACACAATCTCTCAGACGTCTCATTAATTATCGGGGTATGACACAATAACAAAAAATTATATGTTTGCAACTTGCATAAATTGCACGAAGAGTTTTTAGATGGCACCACCGGCTAGAAAATCTTTCTTCTCGAGCCCCCAATCTTTGATCAAATGATGTGCGACCTATTCCGAACATTGGGCCGCCTACATTGAAGCTCCTTGCGAAAGCGGGTGACTCTCACTCAATAGAAGGCTGCCCACAAGCTAGAAGGCCTCTTAATATTTTTCGTATATGTTCCACTCAGTATCCCAGATTGGGTATCGGTTGAACAAAGCCCTTCAAAACGATTTTACAATTTTCCTCACTAGAAAGACTTTTCTGACGAGAAAAAAACGTCAACAAAACGACAAGGAACTAACAAGATGAACGAGAACAATTTCGACACTGGTAAAACTATAATTTCTCGCTCATAATCCCCACTGCAGGAATAATATGATAGAAAAAGGGAATGTGCTGCGACGGTTGAGGATTCAGGAATAGGACAAAAAGCGATATTGGAAAGACATTCATATCCAGTTAGGTGACACACAGAACGTTAGCTCTTCAAATCCAATAGATCAGATGAAAGATTTTAATCGATGTGACGGAATGGAAAAAAAAACTGGAAGCAATTACTCCTAGTCATTATGAGACTCGCCAGCGGGCACCTGCCGCGTTCAGAGCGTCGCCGCAAGTGATCAGTCAAAAAATCTATCAAACTTTGGACCCTCGGTTAATCAGGCCAATCAAGTGATGAGGAAGGAACAAAAAATATAATATAGATTCTTAGAGGCTTAAATATTTCCCGGGAACGGAATGAAAATGAATTGCATTTTGAGCTCTCACGTGATGCCGTGAGTCTGTCGACAGTAACGAGCCCAGAATCTGATCAGAATGTTTCTCTTTAATGAACACTTTCCCTCAAAAGCTGCAGGTGGACGCTGCATGCTGTGCTTAGGAATGATACCATCAACCCTTTCGGTATCTCTCGGTCGGGGTGGCAGCAAGTAAAAATAATAGGTCGAACATCGCTTCCAATAGTAGATAGTATGTCGCCTTAATGGCCCGGCTGAGAATATCGCCTAAACGCCCCGGGTGAGACGAGCACCTAAACGGCCTGGGTGAGAAGGACTCCGTATGGGAAGTGGTGGGTAGGGGTGAGGGTGTGGAGTCTCAGGTGTATTGTGTGGGGGATGGAGTGGGGATTGTGGGGATGATGTGGGGATTGTGTTTATGTTTTGAATGTATAGATGGTGTGGTTTGTTTTGGTGTTGAATGTATAACACAGTGTGTCCCGTTCACAGCTATAAATAGTTGTTTAATGTAAATTCATTACAGACCCATGGGTTAGGGTAAACAGACATATATATATAGAATAATTTATTATGAATAAGCACATAATACTTTGCATGCGGTATGAAATGTCATGATTCCGCACATATTTTGGTTGCAAGAAGGTTTATTCCCGGTCACTTCCATGACGAATTTTCGACCTTGGTATCAGTTTTCCGTAATTCACTGTTGTGGAAACGTTGGATAATCTTTTTGACTGGGATATCACAACATAGATGATGCTTAAAATAAAGACAGTACGCTCCACAAACCATGGCATGGTTACTTTGTATTGGTTTCTGTAGTATTTGGGCTATATTTGCATGAGTTTGTAATACGAAAGCTATATTTCCACCGTAGATTACTGGGTTTAACCCAAACGAATCGAAACAGTAGTGTGTATTCCTATTTTTAAGTATGAGGATCCAATGTAAAAATTTAGTAGGGTCATTTTGGCTGTTAACAATCATGTATCCGTCTATGGGATGCATGGGCATTTTGTTTTCGGCAAAGCATCCTAAATATCTCCGTTTCATAACTGGATTGCCCTATGATATTTTATCTATTGGATTATTAACCATGGGTACTGTAGATAGTTTGGGAACACCCTCATAGCCGAATTTATTTGGATGACACCGAGTGTATAACCTACCAGGAATAAGATCTTATTTGAAGTGAGCGCACCTTTGCAATTCACTGTTATAGGTGTGTTTGTCCGTTTTCCAACGTTAATGACATCTTTCGAGTCGGTTGGTCTTGTATCTATAACAAATATACTTCTTCCTACCGCGAAATTTTGTCTTGTGATGAGATGAGAGCTGTTACGCATTCCTAGAGCTGAAAGTGTGTGATGTTATGCTTGAGCGCACTCGATGGGGAACGTTGATCTAATGTTGGTAACGCAGTTTCCGTTCACATCGACGATAACGTTTGTGATGGCGTTATGTTAGAAACAATTGGTTGCGATTATATGCTTCGTTGTGTGCTTCTTGATCAATGAGAAATAGGGCTATTTACTTGGAACAATCCCTTTAAAGGGGGAATCAATGGAAATGGAGTTTTGACCGGTAGGAAAAACTATTGTTTTGACAATGGGTCTATCGAATGTATTCCATGAGTTCATTGTTTTTGGTGAGTGCTTTATTTAGAGAAAGCAAAGTTTTCGAGTATGGAATAACCTTTTTACACCATAATTTGCACGAGTCTACTGCGTAGATATATTATTTAGCGTCGATAGAAAAACTGTACGTGGTTTTACCAGTTCCAAACGTATGTTTACGCTGTCATTGTCCAACAAATAACTGTTGCTACCTGATACATCAAAGTTTAGAGAACCCATCATATGTATACCATGACGCACATTTTCCTTAATCCAGGTCTCATTAGTGTTGAGAAAAGCAAAATTCGCCGCAACGATGGTATCTGGGATGGGTGTTTAAAGGGATTTATACATCAGATTCAGTTTTTGACTGTTTAGATCGGAACTTTTTATGGATGTATATGCGTTGAGATTATTTAATTGGCCTGTATGACTGTTCCCTTCACCCTGAACACCATTTAGGAACAGAGAGAGACTCTGTTACATGCGATGAAAAAATCCGTCAACTAGTGTAACATGTGCCGCGACAGCCAATGCTGAACCATTCGCATTCCTAACAGGGATTTCCACTTCTGCATTTAACTAGCTCAAGTCAACTATTTCATTATCGGAACCTGGAATATGGAATTCGATAAAGGGATCGGTAATTCTAGCATCGTACGGGCTGCAATTTGTTCTTAGATCGTTTCTTTCGAATTTCGACCCCATACTTGATTCAATTAAATATCTCCTGTTGACGGAGGGGAACATATCAATCACTCCCATCTCGTAGTTTTTCGTAAAGGCTTCCAGCCCCGTCATGTTGAGAGATGATCCGCCAAGCGTGTTGTCAGTATAGATACCCGCTCGAAACTAACGTTCACGGTTCTTGTACAGTGGTATTCATTAGTAAAACACAGATGAATGACACGTTTCCTCCTTTGTTACTTACTTTTTCTTTGATTCAAGTTTTTTCGTAACTTTCCCATTTTTTCTTGCCCCCTACTAATGCTTTCTTTACAACATTCTAGAGTGTTGCGATCTCATGTTCCTTTGTTTATTGTTGCATATCTTCTCGTTCCGAGTTGTCGTGTGCCAAGTTCCGAGCCATATCTGCGGCAGCAGGCAATACAGATTTTCTTAGAAATGGTAGTGTGCGTCTTATAAGACAGGCTATGGTTGAGAAGAATCCGCTCCCCCTCTGGTATGTTATGGGGCTTGTGAAAAGATTAATATCATGTGAACTTCCACCGCAAATTGTGTCACGTTTTGAGAGTCAAACTTCGTATTGTTTTACGACGGATATGCATATACCACCCTCATGATTGTTAGTTACCAAATGACCTTAATTATCTCCACAGTTATATTTATATAGCTCTAGCATCTCTTAAATGTAATACACACAGGCTCGATCCGCCATCCTTGTACGGGATGGTTGCGCCAACACCGTCTCGTAGATCGATGGAAATAGAATAAATGAAGCTACGTTATATTTTTTTGTGAATGATGTGTGCATGGGTGAATGAATATGATTGATTAATAGGAATAACGTCAAGAATATTGACTTGTTTGTCACCCATAAAACTTCGTGAAATTATATCCGAGTAAATATTTTTGTATCGTACATTATCGTTCATACACGACATTTTTTCGCTTAAGGCAGCTTCACCGACAATAAATTTGCACTCCATTCCGCCCATTAAATCAGCCGACCAATTCATTGTAGCTTCAGTATATTCGATTTGAAGCATGTTTTGCAGAACAAAGGCGTGGAATTTTATGCTTGGCATGGCACCGTCATATTAAAACAATTTTCCTTGGCCTCTAATGATATGTTTTCTTAGCAGACTTTTTCTGACGTTGATTTCTTGTATGGAGATGTGTTCTTCCAATGTATTGCCTGCAATATTTTTGTAGCCCGCGATGTCAATTTAAAGAAAACAAAGGCAACCAACTCATGTGCCGATAGATACTCAACAATGACCGACGGGCTTGTGAGTTCACCCGACCCAGGAGAGGTCCAGGGTATTTACCCAAATGACACTCCCCAGCTACTTAGTTGAGTGGGTCTGGGAGATGATATATTAACAAAACCACTTCCATACACTTTGCCCCTATGTTAAGGGAATTGAAACTCTGGGAACATGGAAAAACCCTTTATTTATTTAAAATAAGCGAGAAGCCCTGAGACTGGCTTTAAATTACTACCCACTCACAAATGACGCAGCCTCTTTATATTATGCGCAAGAAGAAAAAAAAACAGTAAAACAGTTTAAATACATATATATGTACAAGTCTCTATACCTCAGGAATACCACGATTTCTCGTCATTGTCTTAATACATACATGTCTTAATTCATACACATGAGGATCAGCTATCCTAATAAATACACATGAGGATCAGCTATCCCAACACATACACATGAGGATCACTCGAATGTCTCACTCTCCTAATTACAGGAGGCCAAACCCTCTGAACAACCGAATTTGATATAGTATCGTGTCCCCGACACGTAGATACGTTGCCCAAAAAGCGCTCACCCGGGTTAGTGACCTTCTGTGGCTAGGCCCCCTTCCGGTCGATGATGGAGCGATGTTGGGTCGTCGTCCAAACTCCAACGCACGTTGTAGAGCCACTGCTTTTCGCACTTAGTAATGTTTTTGGAAAACTGCGATGCACGTTGTAGAGCTACTGCTTTTCCCACTTAGTTATGTTTTTTGAAAGACTACGGTGCACGTTGTAGAGCTGCTACTTTTCCCACTTAGTAATGTTTTTTGGAAAACGGTAATGCACGTTGTGGACTTGGAAATGTCTTTTTGAATCTTGTACTAGTCGTCGAAATCTAAATGGTCTATAGTAATGTTACAAGAAAACTAGGACACCGCGAATACTTCCCAAAGTGTTGGGTCTTGAAGAGTTGTCAAAGTTTAGGTGTCTATGCTAACTTAAAAATCGTCTAACTTTGTAGTGTCTATGGCGTTAACAGGCGGCGGGCTTGGCAAGACACTGGCGGGCGGCTCGACGTGTGAACCAACGTGTCCTTCACATGATGAGTTCGTGAAGGAAAAATCCCCCGTTACTCGGTGACACTGCCTTATATAGTCTAAAACGTGACGTCAGCGCCCACTACTCGCTTGGGAACAACTCCTCGGCCACTCCTCTTAATCATTGTCGCAGTTGCACTAGCTAATAACACATATAAGTAACAAATAGGCGTAGGGCCAACATCCTACCAATTTACACGGCAACATTCGTTAATACTACGCAAGTGATCCTTACAAATAATAACCTCTGTTCTAAACCAACCTGCAGCTCAACACATGATGATCGGCTGCTAAAGGATCGCAGGCCTCTCCACACGTAACTAAACGGCTCATTGCCAGCCGCTCGACCGTGCCTACAATGTCCCACCTTAACCTAATGTAACCAGTCCTGTTCATGGTTCGTAGCCGACTCTTATGTTTTTTTCATTATAATAAGCTATATAGAGCCGTATTGTATACTGTTCATCGTGTTTTTTACTTTGACTAAATAACAAAACACGTGTGCAAGTAAATATATGTATTACATAGTTGCAGCATCACAATATTATGTTACGACTGAATTACAGAATGAATCCTGAACTCGTGGACGTGCTTTCATCGTGACTGTATGCGTCAAACACAGCCTCGTCGGGCTCATGTTTCGTCCAGGTTAAATCGATGTTGACATCATCGTTATCCTCCTCGAGACATCACTTCCTCTTTTTAGATACAACAGGCCTAATTTCACTCGTTTGTTTGGGGATGTCTGAATGGCTATAGGCTAGAGTTGTGAACGCGTCGACATAGTACCGTTTTGTTTCAATTTTGCTGAGGCAATGTTTGACTGTGCGTGCAGTTTAGAGTTGACATGCTTGCTCACGCATATTATGTATTATTTCAAAGTGTGTCCTACATTTCTGGTTGTTGATGTATCTGTACTGTTCATGTCTGATTTTTGCTTAGTGTTCGGAAATTGACCTCTTTTGCAGACGATTTTGCTGCATCAGACTCCAGCAACATGCTGTAGCATTTTGGTTGAAGACAGACTACTTCTGCTGGATAGTCGTTGACTGTTTCGCTTTTCAATAGTCCAAGTTGTCCTTCCTTTGACTCATCGTACAAGAGAGGATTTTTGAGATTTATGGAAAAGTCCATGTGTGCAGCAAGGAAAGGTCTACCTAATTCCGTTTCAATATCATTATTACCTTTCAACTGGATGAGCAACGAATCGGTGTCCGAGTAAATGAGGAAGACGTTGTTGCCATAGTAGGGTTTCAGAGTGTCGTAGAAGAAGTCGTAGACTTTGGCTTCGGCATTGTCAAACACGTGGAATCCAACTTGGAGTTGTGGGACCGTTTGCACGTTTTTCTTCTCCAGGATCATGATGACTGTTTTGGGGCCGATAGGGGTACAGTTTTGAAGTAGGTGATTGGCTGCATGTTTGCGGAATTCGTTGACTGCACACAACCTTTGCCTTTAGACTTTTTTTTGCTGCGTTGAATATGAACTTGCTATAACATGCATTCGATAATAGTTTGAATAGGGATTTTTCGAATGAGTTAGTCGATTGCTGACGATTTGGGATATTTTTCATAATAAATTTTTTTCATCCCTGCTTCCTGTTTAATTCGAAAAACTCGATGAAGGAGCACTTGGAGTAGTTCCAGTGACACGAGGTAACCTGTCTGCGACAGATGACTACTTTCAATTATTTTTCGATCTCTCCGATTTCTGTTTTTGAGGTGATCTGACCCTTCCAAGAGATTTTTCGTGAAGGGTGACATGTCATCTAAGCTAACGATTTTATGATGCAACAGCAGAGGAAATTCATCTGTTTTTCGAGCAACTTCCTCGGTGACTAGGGTATCAATACAGACAGTTTAGGTGCAGTCGGCTGTACAGTCGGTGTTTTCCAGGTCAAATGCTTCAATTTCTTTGGGAGTGAGCTCGTGAATTTTGACCACTTTAAGTGGGTCTATCATGGTCCATCCGTAAGAAAAATTGAAATTCATTAATATTGCTGAAAAAGATGGTTGTTCAGGGTCAAAATCTTTACAGCGCGAATTGTTTAGCTTGGTTAAACCTTATGTTAACGTCACACAAACGCCTCTAATGGTCATGATGATTAACTGTAGTAATTCAATGTCTCTGACCAGCTTTAGCTCCATCTTGCCTTGGTAGAGGGCAGCTTGCATTGCAAAACTGGGGACGCTCACGAAATGGACGGGGTTGAGGGTGTGGTCACGTTTATGCTTGCTCTGAACTTTTGATAAACTTTGGCCAGTAGCGGCGTATCAATTAACAGGTAAATAATCATGTCGTCACGCAAAAGTCATGTAGTTGACTGCTTGCCACATTTCGATCACTTCAGCGTAATCCGAGTCCGATATTCCATTGCCTCGAAGTTGACTACAAAAGTCCTGTTGCGATGGGATCTCTGTTTGGTCCAGCACAGAATCATATGTGATGGCTTCGTAGCAGAAATGACCTCTACGAGTAGCGAGTTCTAGAACCCTGTAACTGTAGCTGAGCTGAGCGAGGTGAGATTTTAGGAGCGGCATGTCATAGCCACTGTCTCTGAGATTGGTGGCAGGGGTGTCTAAACTTGAGTTGAATAAGGCGAAGGAATCGATGAACTTGACGCCGTACTTGCATGTGTCAACGTTCAAGAACACGGTTATGCTGAACATCTTATCCGATTGTTTTGGTAGTACGCGAATGTTGGAGAAGTTACGGACGTCCAGACCGCGCAATATGGAAAGCAGGTCATAAGCGAACGCGTTGTGAGCTATACATGGCATGTACCTCAGCTTCTCGTTGATCCTGAAATTGCATTCCTTTCATATCGCGGTCAAGTAGTTTGATGTTATCACCTCCCCATTGGGAGATACGATCCCATCAATGAAGTAGTCGTGTTGCCTGCATGTTGTTTTCCCGTTCAGTCCGAACTTTTCGCTGCAGCACTCGCACACATGTTGTTAGCAGTATTTCTTCTCATCTTCTTTTGACAGGACCGGTATGGGGAATAATGGCAACCACTCCATGTATTCGTTGTATTCTAAGAATAGTTTCTTGACTAGCTCAGTCTCTATCTCTTCATGCAGAACTGAAGTCAAGTCCACCACTTTGTGGACCATAATTTTTCCGTTTTTATCCACTAACACAAGAGAAAATGAGGATATATTGTGGATACTCACAACATTTTTACCCTCTTAGCATGGTACGAGTAAACTCTCACAATCGTAGTACGCTACAACAAGGGTTTCATTGTTGCATGCATCGCGTTAAATTGGTAGAACTCCCCTTATGTGGATGTAGTGATGTTTTGCAAGCCAGTAGTCGATGAACACAACTTCACGTGACGAGCAGCTTTGCTCTCATCCATTCCTTAAATGCAGTAGGAGCAGAAGAATTTACTGCTTCATCTCGTTTTTCTGAATGTGGGCATAAATGTAGAGAAACAAGGTATGAGGGCGACATGGTTGGCTTCTAAGATTTGGACCATATGCACCGTCCTTTCTTCGCTGGCCTCCATGCTGCCCCTGTAAGTGTTGACTAGCCCATAACAGTAGTAGGTATGTCCGCGAGAATCGCCCTGTGAAGGAATTAGATAGGGGTTAATTAGCGGTGGGC
This sequence comes from Gammarus roeselii, assembly GCA_016164225.1. Classification (NCBI taxonomy): domain Eukaryota; kingdom Metazoa; phylum Arthropoda; class Malacostraca; order Amphipoda; family Gammaridae; genus Gammarus; species Gammarus roeselii. The sequence continues at coordinate 109 of SDVV010013674.1, read as the reverse complement.
GGGGTGGGGGTTAGGACGCGATGCATGCACCTTGACTCACCGAGCGTACGGGGTAAGCGCAGCGGGGGGCGGGCGTAGGGTACCGGAACTGGTTTGGTGCCCCCAAGTC
>SDVV010013673.1:0-15039 GCA_016164225.1 Gammarus roeselii | reverse complement strand
GTGCCCGAACCATCTCAGTACACGCGAATCCACTCTGTTCTCCAATTTTTTCACCATCCCTGTTCTGATTCGAACCACGTCGTTGGTGATCCGGTCTCTCAGCGTTACTCCAGCCATGCTCCTCAAACACTTCATCTCGAAAACATTCAACCTTCTTCTCTGGTCTGCTCTCACCCCCTGGCCTCAGCTCCGTAGAGTACAGTTGGTACAACAACACCCTCATACAGCCCTCTCTTTGCTTCCATCCTCAACGTCCTACAGCTCATTACACTCTTCAGTGCACCCAACACTTTACATCCCTCCTTCACTCGCGCCTTCACTTCAGTTTCCACTAGTTCAGTTTTCTCCACATGGGAGCCCAGATACTTAAAACACTGGACTTCCTCCAAGAGCTCTACTGGACGTCCTCCAAGAGCTAATATGAGTAATAAATAAATAGACCATGAAAACAGAACTCCTATTGACAGTAGAGCGGAGCAGACTGGTCGACAGAGTGGAAGCATTTCTTACAACACTCCTCACGTGGAGATGGAACCGCAGCCTTGAGTCAACAAGCACTCCCAAGTCCCTGAAGGAATTGACAAGCTCAAGTACCACACCATTCAAATAATAAGCAGTTCCATCATCAATCTGCTCCAATTTAAGACAGCCCCTGTAAAAACGCATAAAGAAGCATACCATGCCGAATAAAGCAGAACACGTGGATCCAATGGGGGAGGGGGTTAACTTGGTTGCATGAGGTAAAGAGCACTGCACAGAACAGAAGCTTTAAACTGAATAACATCATTTTATCTTCCTGTTCAGTCAGCGTTCATGTCTCATTTCCCTTTAGTTCAATTTTGATTCGTTGCATCAACAGACAAATATTCATCTAACACAGGAATCATTCCTTCTATACCTTTCGATATCATATAAAATTAAGGGGCTCAGCCCCATCGGAGACCCTTAATCTACTCTAAACTAATTTTGATGCCTAATGATGCCGGTGTTAAAGTTTTTGCCTGACCAAAGAGAACGAATTCATCATGCGCTCAATATTTTATGAAATACTTTTCCACCTATTAGAGGCTATCAAAAATCCCTTCCGACTAACTACGGAAAAATAATATACGAATGAGCGAGGACAATCACAGATTGTTAAACGTAGATAACTGACGCCTGAATAATACGTAATAAAAAATATCGTCCGTTTTCAGACAATTCGGATCTGATGAAAAGGCAACGACCTGAAACCACTAACAACGAAACAAGAGGAACAAGATTGTAACACTCAAAGTTTGCGCCTGTTTTATAATTGCTTTCATTTTACTGACACAATTAGCTTACCAATCTAACACAAACTACCGTACACTCCACAAATGAGCAAACAATTCATAGATCAAAGGGATTAGATTAAGGGCTCCTTTCCACCGGAACACTGACACTCTGTCGTGACCGTTAACACAACGTCGGCAGCGGACTCTTTTTACTCGAACACCCTCCCTCACAACTTCCACAGGAAAACACCCTAGAGGTGCAATCGGAAGTCATTCATATCCACAAGAAATCATATAATCTATTTAATCTATATCTATATCTATTTAATCTTTATTCAGCTCATGTCAAACACTGTACATATCTCATCTAGACTCCATTACCTGTAGGTAATGTCGTCATTGACCTACATGACACATTGATTGCGCTAAATAACCCAGACACACCCATTCGCCAGCCTTTCAACCCCAACACTCAACAGACCACTCCTGACGTCACATTTTGCACTGCATCGCTCTAAGCTGTCAATAGCCAGTCCACCAATACATGTTTTCGTCCAATCCCCAAAAATCATCAATTATCAACTCAATCCCACAACAACAGCAAGCCCTCTACCCCCCTTTTCGCAACTACAAGAGTTTAGAATGGGACGAATGCACCGCGTCAATAGAAACCGCTCGATAAGACTTCGACGTAACTCAATACACATCTATTGACGCAGCCAAAAACCCTTCACCACCCTTCTTAACAATGAAGACAGGAAACTCATGGCCGCTAGGCTTGCCCTTGGTCGCAATACACCTTTCTTGGCCACTATTAAGGGCAAATTCCGCAGCGAGACTTCCCCCATAACTTATCCTTCACCAACGACAGAATCATACAGATTCAAATCCTTAAGCTCTCGAAAATAGATACAGATATTTGTTAGAAGCAGATGAACTTGTGGTGGTATGCGCTGACAAACACCAACTTCCGAACCTCACTATTAAAATTGTTGAAACTATGGAAACACATATCATGTAGACACATTTAGAACGCGACTTCGTAGAGTACGGTATGTTTTCCGAAAGCGATCAGTTTTTTTCGGTGTTCTGTTTCTGTGAGCAGGCGTTGTAGGTTGCATGGGGGGCTCAAGAAGGCTCGTCGGGCTGCTGCGAGTGCATCACAATCCATAAGTAAGTGTTTCGCACTGATTATCACTTGGTGGCAACAGAGGCATGGTGGTGCGTCCGGTCCCAAGTCTACGTCCAATAGGTGATTGTTGGTTATCTACGTGTGTCCCGTGCATAGACGGTCAATGAACACTTGGTCTCTCCTATTAGAAAATCTGGCGTCCCACTCTCTCACGGACGGCCTAACTGCAAGCATTTTTTGTCCACTCTGTTGCCAAGAGTCATTCCATCGTGATGTTATACGTGAATTGATGAATAGGGACCAGTATCGATAATGTATGGAGATGAATTGTTCTTGCTAGGAAGACACCCGTTTGACGAGCGAATCTGCGCGCTGGTTCCCTCTTACTCCCACGTGTCTAGGGATACAGTAGAACTCGACCGCTTGGCCCGTTTCGGACAACGTGAATAGGTCGTGTTGCATTTTTATAAGGGCATGTTGATCAAAGTGCAGAGTTTTTAGCTGTGTGAGACTACTCAGACTGTCTGAAAATATAACATATTTGGGGAGGTGGTCACTTTTTGTAATGGAGATGGCCAATTCGAGTGCGTGCAGCTTAGCAGAAAATACAGAGGCCTCATGGGGTAGGGTGGTCGAACACAGGGTCCCCTCGCCAATGACGGAAGCTCCCACTCCGTCCGATGTTTTGAAGCCGTCAGTGTATATATGGCGGTGCTCAGAGTATCGTTCATCAATTAGTCGCGAGAATTCTCGGCGGTACGTGTTAGCTGGGGTTGTTGCTTTGGGGTACGTTTGCAAATCGAAGTTGACCAGCGGTTGGCTGATCATCCACGTTAATGTGTTGATTTGAAGAATTCGATAGGAGAATGGAGGCTTGATTGCTTTGCGACATATGCTTAGCGAGATCAGTAAGTTGTCCACACGGAGAGAAAAGGGTGTGCATATGTTCTTCTTAGCCACAAAGAGGCGTTTATCGAAAATGCTGGTGATGTCACTGAGTGCTGGGCTATTGATGTAGCTTTAGCCTTGAAATAGTATTGTAGTGAGAGTTTGTCTCTCCGGAGCGGAAGAGGGAGCTCGTTAGCAAGCACGTTCAGGGATTCGATGGGTGTGGCACGGAACGCACTGGTTGTGATACGAAGGGCGTTATTTTCGATGCTGGAGAGAGGTTCAAGGGTAGTTTTGGCTGCTGAACCGTAAACAATTGCTCCATAGTCAGTGCGCGAGCGTATTATTGTTCTGAATAACGTCATGCCGGTGTCCATAACGGCTGCGAATTTCAAGGTAGTTACAGAGAGGATAAGTCCGGCTGCCTTTTTGCAACGAGTCTCCAGGGCTGTAATATGAGGTCGCCACGTGAGTTTAGGGTCCCTCACAAGACAGAAGAATTTTATTGATTCCTCGTATACTAGCGGAGTGTTGTTCACCGTTAGTGCCGGTTTTAGGTGTAAGCAGGGCACAAGAGTAGAGCGCATGCTTTTCGTTTTGGAGGACGAGAATCGGAATCCGTTCAAGGAGGCCCAGTTCCCGACTTGGCTTAGACATTTCTGGAGTTCCTTTTGATTTGTAAATAGGGTAAGGTGCTTGTAGCTTATTTGTAAGTCGTCCACCTATAGTGATGAAAGCAATCTTCCGTCGCGCGGGAGAATATGTGCTATCTGGTCGATTTTGAGTATACAAAGAGTGACACTGAGGACGCTTCCTTAGAGGACGCCCATTTCTTGCGGATATGATGGTGACAGGGTGTCGTCGACCAAAACCCTGAAGGGGCGATTTTGCAAGAATTGGTGGAGGTAACGTGCAAGAATTGGTTCTGGAGCCCGAGGGACCTCTTCCCCCCCCCCCCTTCCACTATATCCTCCTGAACAATAAGTGTGATGTCAAAAATCTGAGCAGTTTTTCAGGCCATGATGAACCTGCCCTTTCTTTCCTCTTCACGATCCACAGTTTTGTCATCTAAAATAATGCTAATGTATTTGTGCCAGAGTTCTTGTTTGTGATTTTGTGAATAAGTGTTTTTTCAGTCTGCGCCCGCTCTCGCGTGCACGGACAATTGGTAATTTCTTGGGTTGACCTGGACCGCGTAGCTATAAACCTTGTGTTGTGTTGCGGTTGGAGTTGATCTGATCCGTGACGCTAGAAAATCATTTGTTCACGTACCGTTTACTAACTGATCTTTGCAGAGAACCCCTTAGATACCACAAGCTGGTTCCTAGTTTGTGCTGGAACCTTAAACCCCATGTTTGTTTTGCTTGCAAAGTGTTCAAATAACGTTAACGATAGAAGCGGTAAAGCCGGCCAAGAGGCCTTTAAGAGTGAGCCCCTGGCTCTTGGCGTGAACCAGGGGTCCAATGGGGGGAAGAAGTAAGCCTCACCCGAGAGGGACCAGCACCCTCTCCAGAGTGATGAAGACCAAGATTCCAACGGTCAAGAACGTCAGCCTCTACAAGATGACTTGCGCCACCTCAGCCGAAGATGACCGGAGTGACGACCGCATCGACGAGTTAACCAAAAACGTCTAGGAAATCAGGAATCTACTAGACCAAACGACCAACCTTTCTGGGCAGGAAGCAGAAGTTTTCGCTGCAGAACCTAGCGCAAATGACGACCGTCTAACGAGGCTCGAGGGTCATGTCAAGGTCATTTTTCTCCATATCCACGAACTCATAAGAAATAAAAATAAATAAAGAGCCCGTGACTTACGCAAGTACCTCTACCTCTACGTCCGACGACAACTTCGACGACTCTCCATCCTACAAAAACCCCAACCGAACTCCAAGGGCTGCAAGGAGGAAGCAATACACGCCATTTAATGAACACAACTTGTTCAACAATAGTCACACCTTTCCCAAACACCTGAAAATCATGTTCAACGCCAAAGACAGACCGGATATTTGTCCATACACTCTGCTAAAAGAGCTGGGCTCTTTCACTTCCCGTCCAGTCCTGAGCGTCGCCACCAGCGGCGACGAAGGCTTTGCCATCAGAGTAGACACATTACGTTAAAGTGACACGATTTTTTCCAAAACTAGGCTCTGTGAAAAGCCATGCAAAATAGTGCCACACCCGACTTTCTCTACAAGTTCAGGTTTGATCTACGTTGAAGCTATCCCGAAGGAGGAAATTGAAGAATACATCACTGAACTCGGTCAATATGAAGATTGCGTTGTCGAAGCAAAAATCGCACCAAAGATCATACCAAGAAGAGAGACCACCACAGCCTAATTCCAAAATTCAACTGCCCTACTCCACCTAAATACCTAAACGTTCCGTCCTGTGCCACCAAAACCAAGGTTACACCATTCGGAAGACGTCCGATGCGATGTTATAAATACCAGAAATACGGACATACGAGCGGAAACTGTAATGGTGAGCAAAGATGTTCATACTGCTCCCAAGACGACCATGACAAGCGGGAAGATCCCCAATCGTGCCGGCCTGAGGAACCCCACTGTTTTTACTGCAAAGTAAACGGACACCCTACCAGACATAGAGATTGCCCAGAGGCTGAGACGGAGAGAGCGATCCTCCACTACCAGATAGATCACGGGGTCGGGCGACGAGAGGCTGTATTCTCGATCAGCTCAATCCCAGAATGACCCTCCTACCCAGGAGAAAAGACCGGCGCCATTCCCCACCCACTTTCTCATAACATTCAAAAGAAATGGTGCAAGCAAAATTGCCTTTTAAATTAATCCATTTATAATGATGAAGTTACTCACCGAACAACTTGGAGGAAAACCAAAAGAAATTCAACGACAGGGGAAGAAATATCTGGCCTACGTCGTAGAACGTGAACAAAGTAACGCTGTACATAAGATTACCCACATAAAAAAACTCAAAGTTACAGTTGAAACACATCCGTCCTCTAACGTTACCAAACGAATTATATACACCTCTCGTTACACACCTACAACCGACCCCAACGTTTTCACTGAAGGTCTGGCTGAGGATTACGGAGTTACCGAAGTCCGTCAAGCAACATGGATAAAATCACGTAACGCAAGTTCTACCGCATACCAAATTACCTTCCCAGGATACGACGCACGGGAATTCATAGTAATCCCGGATGAACAAGGAAGAACCAAACATACCCAGATGCAACATGGTCCCCAATGTGCAAAAAATGCCTTGAATACGGCGACGTCATCGCATTTTGCCAGCCGCATACACTCCAACATTGTAGGAATTGCACCAGCGAACACGACAGAAAGACTGCACAGCCAGTCACCCTAAATGCTACCACTGCTTATGCTATCCTGAGGCAGGCGACCGCGACTGCCCAGTATGCATGGAACAAAAAGAAATAACAATCACACAAAACGAACGCAGAGTTACACGGAAATAAGCCACCCAAATCTGGAAATTCTATAACCCAAACTGCCTCAATTTTGCCAAAGCAGTCAAATCGTCAATTCAACCAAACTCCCCCGACGACGACATCACACATCGTCAGGACAACATCGTAACAAAGACTCCAACACTCTTACCTGGCTGCAGTGCTTCCTTACTCAGCCCAGCGACCGCCCCTGCACCAGAGATGCACAGTCCTAGAAATAACTTCTGCGGTGCCCAGAAGGACGCCGAGATGGATGCATCATCCGCAGTTGACCACGCAGCACGGCTCACAACTATAAAAACGAAAAGGCAAAGAGATGAAGAAGCCTCCGATTGCCAGGCGCCACCGAGCAAAAAGATCAGTATCAACTCTCAAATAACGGCCCGACAGGATGAGAATCCAGAACTAACTTCACCTGTCTCAAATGCGGCTCCATTCGTTGAAAACCACTGCGAGGGACAGGACGCCCCGTTAACAAACACGACTAACGAACACGCCACCAGAGAGAACGATCATGGCCTCGATGACGGCGCTTATCTCGAGAAACTCGTACGTGAGACCTCTGAACAACCAGTCATCTTACCTGGCCCAAATAGCTTGCACTCAACACAACCACCCACGCAGATCAAAAAAAGGCTACCACAGAAGAAGAACGCACTTGCTCACGAAGCTAACACAAAAAGCACAAGCCCTCGTCCTCCCACAAGAGCACTAACAGCCGCGACCGCAGCAATCACAGCAGGCCACCTTCCACCGAAGGCGGAGACTTCCGTGCACACTCCCGACCCGGAACCCGTGGGCAAACTCAAAAATGCGAATAGCAGAAAAGCTACAGCAAATCACGCGAACACTTTAGATCATCTAGGTCTGAGTGTAAACAGACTTCAAAATGAACATCAAAATACTTGGACTCTGAAACAAGAAAGACGATTTACTATCCTTAATCTCCACCCATAACCCTTTGGTGATAGGCCTCCAAGATCAAACTCCGAGAGACCGCCACCTTCAGAACCCCCCGAAATAACATACACCGCCGCGAAGGCTACACCAACGTGACTGCTCACGGCGGAATGGCACTTATGATCCACCAAAGCGTACCTCACCTTCCCTTTCCATGAGGACAGAACTCCAAGCTATCGCTATAAAGATATGCGTCTCAAGGCCAATCCATCTACTCATCACGAAGCCATGACCTTTCGGCAGCACTAATGACATAATTGCTAAACCGACTGCCCTCGCCCATACTCCTCATTGGAGACTTTAACAGCTACCATGAAACATGGGGATGAGTGAGAACAGACCCCAGTGGAGTGATAATGGCTAACACCATAAATACTCTCAACCTGGTCCTTCTCAACTACGGACAACCCACCCGAATCACCCCCGAAAGTGAAACTGTAATCAATTTATACATACATTTTGTGTCCTCTGACGCCCGAACTCGATTAGGGAGTTTTGCCTTCAACACACGACAGCGACCACAACCCAGTCATTATATCCTTTCTCAGCAACCAACTAAGAAACCCTGCCTCACAAGAACTTTGATTCATAACCGGAAAGCCAGCTGGGTGGAATACTCAGCACACACATCGCGTGGAGCGATATGAATGGCATCCCCGAAAACATTTCGGAACACGACCTCGTCGCCCAACTATACGAAAAGTTTCAAGCTGCAGTCGAGGCAAGTATTCCCCAACATGCCTTTTGAGCCTTCTTACCGTCTACAATGCCTAACGATCCCCAGGAACCGAGTATCGTGGAAAAAGACATCTGCTGTGTACCAAAAACTTCGAGTCGAGAAGAAACGTGAAAGCTGGGGTCAGTCAGTCAACACTATTAATCGAAACACCCCCCTCTCCCCAGTATGGGAAAAAATCTGACATATCCAGGAAAATACCGAGCGACCCATCAACATCCTCTCAGACGGAGGCAGAACTTATTCTTCCCACGCGGAAATCGCAAATAAACTAGCTCAGACGCTTAGCGAGATATCGCAATCAACAAACTACACGGTTGCTTTCCAACCGGAAAAGGAGTAGCGAAAATATGAACATCTTGACTTCATTTCTAGAAACGAAGAGGCCTACAAGAAGCCTGTCTTCCTCCACGAACTACAGAGCGCTCTAGACCATACACGTGAAACTTCACCCCTGACCAGACCAGGTGCACATCAATATGATCAAGAATCTCCCAGATGACGCCCTTGAGCACTTATTAAAAGTGTTCAACACTCTGTAATCAAACTCATTTTTTTCGATCAATGGCGGGAATATATCATTATCCCAATACCCAAACCCGGGAAATTCCACGGTGACCCACATAACTATCGCCCCATCGCTCTTACAGCGTCCTCTGCAAGACCATGGGAAGAATGATAAACACGCGCCTTGTCGACTACCTTGATATGCATGCAGGTCTGAACAGCATCCAGTTTGACGGCCGCAAGCGCCACTCTACGACGGACCACCTTGTAAGACTAGAATCTGACATTAGACTGTCATTTGTCCGAGGGGAACACGTGGCTTCCATATTTTTCGACGTGGAAAAAGCACACGACACTACCTGGAAATATGACATTATGAAGGATCTCCACCTCAAAGGGCTGAGTAGCCCCTTACTACGTTACATGCACCAATTCTTGCAAATCGTACTTCCAGGGTTTAGGTCAGCGACACCCTGTCACCATCCTATCCGCAAGAAATGGGCGTCCCCCAAGGAAGCGTTCTCAGTGTCACTCTTTTTATACTCAAAATTAACCAGATAACAGACATTCTCCCGCGCGACGGGAGATCGCTTTCATCACAATACGTGGACGACTTACAAAAAAGCTACAGGCACCCTAGCCTCTTAACAATTCAACAGGAACTTCATAAATGTCTCAGCCCAGTCGGGAACTGGGCCTCCTTAAACGGATCCCAACTCTCGCCTTCCAAAACGAGAAGCATGCACTTTACTCATGTGCCCTGCTTACACCTAAAACCAGCTCTAACGCTGAACAACACTCCGCTAGTATACGAGGAATCAGTGAAATTCCTCGGCCGTGTGTGGGACCCTAAACTCACATGGCGACCTCCTATTACAGCCCTGGAGACTCACTGTAAAAGGGCAACCGGACTTATACTCTCCGTGAAATTCTTGAAATTCGGAGCCGATATGGACACCGGTATGACGTTATTCAGAACAATAATACGCTCGTGCATTGACTATGGAGCAATTGTTTACGGTTCAGCAACCAAAACCACCATTACACCTCTCTCCATCATTGTAAATAACGCCTTGAGTATCACAATCGGTGCGTTCCGTTCCACACCCATCGAATCCCTGAACGTGCTTGCTAACGAGCTTCCTCTTCCGCGCCGGAGAGACAAACTCTCACTACAGTACTATTTCAAGACTAGGAGCTACATCAATAGCCCAGCACTCAGTGACGTCACCAACACTTTCGATAAACGCCTCTTTGCGGCTAAGAAGAACATATGCCTACCCTTTTCTCTACGTGTGGACAACTTACTGACCTCGCTAAACATCAGTCGCAAAGCAATCAAGCCTTCATTCTCCTATTGAATTCTTCAAATCAACACACGAACGTGGATGATCAGCCAACCGCTGGTCAGTCTAGATTTGCAAACGTACCCCAAAGCAACAACAACCAACACCCACCGACGAAAATTCTCGCGACTACTTGATGATCAGTACTCTGAGCACCGCTCTACATACACTGACGGCTCCAAAGCGTCGGACGGAGTGGGAGCTGCCGCAATAGGCGAGGGGACCTTACGTTCGGTCGCCCTACCCCAAGAGGCCTCTGCATTTTCTGCAGAGCTGCGCGCACTCGAATTGGCCATCTCCGTCACAAAAAGTGACCACCTCCCCAAATATGATATATTTTCAGACAGTCTGAGTGTTTTCACCCAGCTGAAAACTCGACACTTTGATCACCTTGCACTTAGAAAAATGCCACACGACCTATTCACGATGTCGAGACGGGCCAAGCGGTCGAGTTCTGCTGGATCCCTGTACACGTGGGAATAGGAGGAAATGAACGCGCAGATTCCCTCGCTAAGCTGGTGTCTACCTAACAAGAACAATTCATCTCCATACATTACCGTGACTGGTTAGCAGTCATCAACTCACGTATAACATCACGATGGAATGACTCTTGGCAACAGAGTGGACAAAAAATGCTTGCAGTTAAACCATCCGTGGTAGAGTGTGACGCCAGGTTTTCTAATAGGGGAGACCAAGTGTTCATTAACCGTCTATACACGGGACACACGTAGATAACCCACAATCACCTAATCAACGTAGGCATGGGACCGGACGCACCACCATGCCCCTGTTGCCACCAAGTAGCAATCAGCGTGAAACACTTATTTATGGATTGTGATGCACTCGCAGCAGCCCGACGAGCCTTCTTGAGCCCTCGTGCAACCTACAACGCCTGCTCACAGAAACAGCACACCGAGAAAAACTTATCGCTTTCGGAAAACATACCGGACTACAAAGTCGTGTGAAACTAACGAGGTTTGAATCATCTCTGTTCCTGAACTCGCTTTCCTCCCAGCGTAATAATTGTGAACTTCAACTCAACTTCGTGCACGAAGCTGCGCAGAATCAACGGATCATTGTGCCCTACTGGGGAGAACTCAGTGACTGCACGTTGGATACTATCTGTGCGCACTGGCGTGCGTACATATTACTCCTGAGGTTCTGAGGGGTTGGAGGCGGGGAATAATTTAGTTCCCAATAAATAAATTTTGTTCCCGAATAAACAAAGTGTACTGTGACTGAACTAGACAAAGTAGCTGTAAGCTTTGTGTTGCGTTGCTGTCGGAGCTTACTTTGTCCGTGCAGCCGTGAGCCTTGTCCCAGTCTCGTCGATGCTTACCTGTGCCCACTAGCTTGCATACATATTACTCTTGAAGTTTTAAATGAATAAAAGTGGAGATCCGTTTCGTCTAAACGTTTTTCTTGTGCGCATCAGCGTGCGTCTGACACGACTGAAATTTCAAACTGTTCTAACTTTGACAGCGTTGTTTTTCTTGCACACCGAGGTGTGCAAGCCTACTGGAATCCAGATCGTCGAGCCCTACGGAGAAGCCTGTTATGTCTCGCGTTGAGGCTCCGTTGGTTGGAAAAGATGCTTAAATCAAAATCAAATAAAAGAAAAACCAGACTAACTTGATGCAGCACTGTTCGCTGGTTTTGCCTCCGGCGCCAGAAGGACTATGGCTCCTGCGCGCTAGAAAGCCTCGTCACTCTAATCTAATATAATCTTGTAGTTTGGATGAATGTGTTCTTTATTTATGGAGATGTGCCTTGGAACTGTGTCAAAGGCCATGCTTATGTCAAGGACGCATTCCAGGGTGCGTTGGGTTGGCTTCTTTTCGTGCAGACATTGGTGGATGGTCTGTGTGAGGTTGGTGAGGAATGTAATTATAGAGTGTAGTGTCGTGGAGAGTGGGATATGGGCATTCATTCTGTTTAGAATCGGTCCAGCCATTTTTTCTAGGGGTTCTGAAGGAGATAAATAGGTCTGTAAGAGACTGGATCTGTGGGGGCTTAGTTGGATTCCAGGCTGGGTATGTTTTCAGCTGGTTTCCATGTGTTGGATATAGTGTTATGCAGAATGAAGAGGCTAGATATGTCTGAGAGTTCTGATGGCGTGCAGACTTTGGTGTATTGGGAGAGTCAATCTGAATTCTGTATACCTCTTCATATTGTCCGGATAGTGTGGTAGGTGGCAGGCGTTTGCAAAGCGTTTGTTGGGTACACGATTGTTGATGCTCTGATGGGTTGGTGTGAGTGTTGAGTGGCTAGGTTGCCTCATGTGTGTCTACATGGTATGTGTTTCCATAGTTTCAACAATTTTAATGGTGAGGTTCGGAAGTTGGTGTTTGTCAGCACATACCACAACACGTTCGTCTGTTTCTAACAAATATCTGTATCTATTTTCGAGAGCTTAAGGGTTTGAATCTGTATGATTCTGTCGTTGGTGAAGGATAAGTTATGGGGGAAGTTTCGCTGCGGAATTTGCCCTTAATAGTGGCCAAGAAAGGTGTATTGCAACCAAGGGCAAGCCTAGCGGCCATGAGTTTACTGTCTTCATTGTTAAAAAGAGTGGTGAAGGGTTTTTGGCTGCGTCAATAGATGTGTATTGAGTTACGTCGAAGTCTTATCGAGCGGTTTCTAATGACGCGGTGCATTCGTCCCATTCTAAACTCCTGTAGTTGCGAAAAGGGGGGTAGAGGGCTTGCTGTTGTTGTGGGATTGAGTTGATAATTGATGACTTTTGGGGATTGGACGGAAACATGTATTGGTGGACTGGCTATTGACAGCTTAGAGCGAGACAGAGCAAAATGTGACGTCAGGAGTGGTCTGTTGAGTGTTGGGGTTGAAAGGCTGGCGAATGGGTGTGTCTGGGTTATTAGGCGCAATCAATGTGTCTTGTAGGTCAATGAAGACATTACCTACAGGTTATGTAGTCTAAATGAGATATACACAACGGTTTACATGAACTGAATAGAGGGATGTATAGGTTAAATAGATTATATGATTTCTTGTGGATATGAATGACTTCCGATTGCACCTCTAGGGTGTTTTCCTGTGGAAGTTGTGAGGGAGGGTGTTCGAGTAAAAAGAGTCCGCTGCCGACGTTGTGTTAACGGCCACGACAGAGTGTCAGTGTTCCAGTAAAAAGGAGCCCTTAATCTAATCCCTTTGATCTATGAATTGTTTGGTCAGTTGTGGAGTGTACGGTAGTTTGTGTTAGATTGGTAGGCTAATTGTGTCAGTAAAATGCAAGTAATTATAAAACAGGTGCGAACTTCGAGTTTTACAATCTTGTTTCTCTTGGGGCTGAACCCCTTAACCTAATATAATATCGAAAGTTAAGGAAGCAATGATTCCTGGGTTAAATGAATATTTGTCGGTTGATGCAACGGATCAAAATTGAACTAAAGGGTAATGAGACAAGGACGCTGATTGAACAGAAAAATAAAATGATGTTTTTAAATTTTAGAGCTTCTGTTCTGTGCAGTGCACTTTACCTCATGCAACCAAGTTAAACCCCTCCCCCATTGGACCCACGTGTTCTCCTTTATTCGGCATGGTATACCACTCAAGATTGTTCGTTACCCGAGCATTAATTTGATCGGTCTGAGGTGCTCTCTTGCATAGCACATTTGGCTATTATTGCCTGCCAAGACAAAATTTTTGCGGGGTAACAACAACTTTTTTTTTTAATTCTGGGGTTCGATATCCAGCAGGTAATTTTCAAATTTAGCATGTATACTACAATGATCAACATATTATTGGAAGTCGCAAAATGAACGTTGAAAATAAAAACGGCTCAGCGTACATGTAGAGAGCAATCTATTTGATGTGAGTGGATGTGTTCAACTTATGTTTTAAAATATAAAGTATTCATAAAATTATTTTTAACCTTTGCCGTCATGACTTCCTAGCTGTTGAGATTTCCATCCTCTAGATTGACTGCAGAGACCCTTGGTTATAGTCAATCCACACCGACGTGGTTTCTTTGAACGACGTTTGCGGGGAAAGGATCGACGTACGTGCGGATTTGCATTGTCGGTCCTGAGGGGATTTTCACATAAGTAATTGATGTATTTCAAAAGTATGTGAGAAGAAATTGTTTGGGCTATGTGTGTCATACTCGTAAGGTCTGAATGAGAATATTCTCGACACCATCACTGGAAATTGCTTCTCCTTCCAAGGGTTTTCTTGATGCCACCGAGGACAAAATCACAAGCCAATTGATAAACTGACGAAGTGACCTACGGTTGTTGGAAGGAGGATTTTTTAAAGTAAACATTATGAATCAGTAATCATTGCCGTATTGACATAATTGCAATTGTTTTCTCTGTTCTGTAAATCGGCATCGAGCGAAAAACATAGAAGTTGAATTATTTATAAATTTCATGTTTGCCACGCTGGATGAATATTGTTGAAGGTACTAAAAAAGGGACAGCATATTTTTTTGTTGCGGGTAAATAAAAATAAAACGACCATAACATGTGAACAATAACATTGTTTTCCATTGAAAACGATTTCTCGGTAATCTCGAATGGAATTTTAAGGCAAAATTTGGATAGAAGACCGATATGTAAATCCCAGGTTTGTGATCATCTACATCGGTACATTTTCTCTGGTTTGAATCCTTAGAGTAAATTATTCCGGAGTTTGTGATCATCTACATCGGTACATGTTCTCTGGTTTGAATCCTTAGAGTAAATTATTACGGGGCTTGTGATCATCTACATCAGTACATGTTCTCTGGTTTGAATCCTTAG
>SDVV010013672.1:0-15039 GCA_016164225.1 Gammarus roeselii | reverse complement strand
TATACACATTTTATATTCCTGAGTGTCGGCTCTTCTCTGGCGCGTTCCGATCAGGTTGTTTGGCTGACAGCGCATCCGTATGTTCGTTTCCATTCCGCTTCAGATTGAGAAATTTCGTCTTCAACTTCGTTTTCAAGTCTGGAATTTATTCTCAAGAGCACGCGGGTGCACGCGAGTGCACTCGTGTGCAAACGGGTGCACGCGGGTGCAAACGGGTGCACGCGGGTGCACGCGGGTGCACGCAACATCTGCTGGTATTATTAATGCTGTTGATTGCTTTCCTTTCATCGATGCCTGATTGGATTATTGGCGAAGCTCGCATTTAGATGGGATGTTCGAATTCGAAGTACAATCTATTTTCATGCCGTCAATTTTTGTTTGCAAGTTTGTGGAAATATATTTACGATGAGACTTCAGAGTTTTGAGTTAAAAATCATGGTTTTAATTTTGCTCAAACTTGGTCTTTCAAATAATGAGACTAACAGTTCATTGTTATTCAATATTCACTCCCTATCGCTGATAAGCCATCCTCACAATGCATTACAACCTTTATAGTACCAAGCAATTATGTCCAATTGATTCCATTTCTCAGAACGACACTTCATCCCGCCATGTTAACATTGATACACGTACGTCTCGATTTAAATGGGCTGCATTCATTTGATATTGTATTGCTTCAAGTGTGGCGAACAATGAGAGAGACCTGCAGATAACATAAACAAAGAGATTGAATGAGAAATGTTATTCAAATCCACTGATTATTGTATGAATAATGTGTTTTTTCTTTCTTTACCTCACATTTTTGAAATTGCAATTGCATGTTGTGTTTATCCAAGTATTTGAGCCAACATCATAAGCAAACCTTATCAATGAAATCCGTGTATGAATCTCCTCATTGAAGCTTTTACACAATAAGCCATGAGATAACAGACGCGCATCTTAAAGGACTTCTCCCTACCTCACCCATCTAAAGTACACGTTGATGTATATAATGTATCTTGAACAAAAAGTATTTGGTTGAAGAATCAAAATCATTTTCTAGGAGTTGAATATTAATTTTTTTTTCGACCTTTTCTTCATCAGTAAAGCATTCAAGTTGCTTCAAAATGTAGCTATGGCAAAATAGGGAACAAATCGATTTTGTTGTAGTTACTAAAATATGTGCATTACACAATTGTTCTTAACATCATTTTTATATTTCGATGGCAGCAAAATTTTTTTACGAACTTGGTCAAGTAGCGGAAATTTTTGAAAGATGAATGAAGAAAATCATCCATCTAGTTTAGCCCGTCCAAAAACATGAAAAATCGAACAAAAATGTATATACTATTATAGCCTACTCGAACGCTCTCTCAACTACACATTCAATTGACTGTCCAAACCGCTGTTTTGAGCTATTAGAATGATTGTTATTGTCGTTTAATAACTGGCTTCTTTTGTTGCATCAGTGGCCAGGAGTAACAATCCGGTGGACGCAAGGAACGACAATTCTCTCATGTCATTAATACAAAATTGGCTCCACAAAAAGATTTTCAGTCGGCACCAAAGTCCTTTTGGTGCAGACACGCTCAAATTTGCTGTTACTGATGTCTAATAGGTGCACGAGTGTACCAATTCAATTTGTTGTTACGGATGTCTAATAGGTGCACGAGTGTACCAATTCAATTTGCTGTTACTGATGTCTAATAGTTGCACGAGTGTACCAATTCAATTTGCTGTTACTGATGTCTAATAGGTGCACGAGTGTACCAATTCAATTTGCTGTAACTGATGTCTAATAGTTGCACGAGTGTACCTATTCAATTTGTTGTTACTGATGTTTAATAGTTGCACGAGTGTACCAATTCAATTTGCTGTTACTTTTGTCAAATAATTGTACTAGTGTACCTATTCAATTTGCTCCTACTGATGTCTAATAGTTGCACGAGTGTACCAATTCAATTTGCTGTTACTGATGTCTAATAGTGCACGAGTGTACCAATTAAATTTGCTGTTACTGATGTCTAATAGTTGCACGAGTGTACCTATTCAATTTGCTCCTACTGATGTCTAATAGTTGCACGAGTGTACCTATTCAATTTGCTGTTACTGATGTCTAATAGTTGCACGAGTGTACCAATTCAATTTGCTGTTACTGATGTCTAATAGTGCACGAGTGTACCAATTCAATTTGCTGTTACTGATGTCTAATAGTTGCACAAGTGTACCAATTCAATTTGCTGTTACTGATGTCAAATAGTTGTGCGAGTGTACCAATTCAATTTGCTGTTACTGATGTCTAATAGTTGCACGAGTGTACCAATTTAATTTGCTGTAACTGATGTCTAATAGGTGTACGAGAGTACCAATTCAATTTGCTGTTACTGATGTCTAATATTTGCACGAGTGAACCAATTCTGCCCTATGGGATGGGTGCTATAGGGTACGGGTTGAATCCGGGTATGGACCTGCAACCTGCACGGCATGGGCGGAGAATATGTTGACGCAGGTTGGGTGTAGGGAAAAAACAAAGGCTGGAAGGAGGAATGAACTCATATGGACGCAGGATGGACGCAGGATAGTCGAAAGATGATAGTAAGATAGATGCAGGATGGTCGATTGATGGACGCAGGATGGGTGCAAGATAGGCCCAGGATGAACACCGGATGGGTGCGGGATGGGCGCAGAAGGAGCACGGGATGAGAGCAAGGTAACGCAGGATGGGCACAGAATGGACGTAAAGGGGGTACAGCACAATTACACGAAGTATTTACGCTGGATGGGTGCAGGAAGGCTGTCCTTTAGGCGGGCCTTTGTGCCTCAATCGCCTGTTCTGGGTACTCGTCGCAGCTCTAAAGAAGCCACTTCATTACCAGACATCGCGCCTAAAGACTTCAAACTTTATGGAGGGACCCGACAAAAGAAATCAAGGCCTCTGCTGCGGGAAAATTTCAGAAAAGAGTGAACATTTTGAGGTTTTTCAGTGGCGTCGTGATCCTAATTGCACGAAGACGCTGTTGAATTAAAAGAAAGGCAGCGGGAGACTTCCTCATACATTTAGGATGTCTGACATGGTCGTCGTCCATGTATTGACAGTATTGAAATAAAATTCGCTTACGATAAAATATATCTGGCCTATTTTAAAGCGGTAAAAATGATGACTCCTATGATTAATTTAGCTTTGTTCTGAACTTAACTTTTTGACAACTATTTCAATTACATTGTGTTACCCGGTTAGAATAAATTGTGCTCTCTTTTCGTTCAAATGTTACAATTCACACATTTGCTTATGATACACAATCAAACAAAGTAATGATTACCATTAAGTATTTACGCAATAGACATAAACATAGGCACAAGGTCGTATATCGTACATAAGAGTGGGGAGGGGTAACCGATGGCAAGGCGCTACTCACACTCTTCTCCACTCACACGTAGTGTATGATTGTTTGGAGAGGAGCGTTTTTCAATGTTTCTCAACGAGACAGCCTGGGACGGGAAAGTAGTTCAGTGTCGTGCCAGACTAATCGAGTAACAGTAATTCTTCACCCTCGTCTATCCTTTGCTTGCTCTCTCGCTCCCTCTACACTAATTCACCCGCCTCTGAGTCTTCCTCTTTTCACTTCTTCGTCCATCACACATTTCACCACGTCTCGCCTCACCCATCCTCCTCATTGTATCCGAACCACCTTAGGACTTGCGAATCTTATCTGTTTTTTAGCTCTCTCACCATCCCCGTTTTGATGTGCGCATTAAAATTACTGATCGTAAACGGAGAAAAATGTTGCTGTGGATTTAGGCAAATGTGACATTTCCATTTATTTGTAACCTGATTGACTACACAAATGGCATTGAAATCACGCAGCATGATTTTAACTACATTCAAATGTTAGTACTGCAAACAACCACTATCCGTTTCCATCGATTTCCAACACGTCAACCTTCTTCTCTCTTTCTCTCTCAAGCATCTCCAAGTTTTACCCCCGTACGTCATAGTGGGAACAACTACCCTCTCAATCCTTCCGTACCCATGGTCCTGCATCTTAGCACTCCATTCAATGCCCCAATATTTACACCCTTCCTTCACGCTGCATCCCAACTCCCATCCACGTCTCCTCTCCTAGCACATGTGTGCCTAGGTACTTAGAACACTTTGCATTCGTCCAACGACTTTCCTTTTAGGCCGACACCATTTTCGCTCGACCCTTCACCCTCTTTTGTACACGAATTGATTCGCAGTTCTTATATTTCACACACACGTATTATACCTTTATTTCGTTGTTGACCTACGGTAGATCAATAATTTCTTATTTGAACGACATATTCACAATTTTATTAATGTATCAGCGATTGTCATCAAACAAAATAATTTTCGTATAATTTTAATTTGTATCATTTGTTTGGGTATCACTTGTTGATTCAGTCTAGATAGGCTGAGTTACCTCTTCGTGAACAACACTCATAGTTTAGAGCTAAAAAAAATCGATGAAAATCGTGGGATTGTTCACGCTGGTTGCTTGCGGGTGCTGGATCCGTTTTCTCATTGTGGTAGGGCGTGGGATAGTTTATGCTGGTTGGCTGCGGGTGCTGGATCCGTTTTCTCATTGTGGTAGGGCGTGGGATAGTTTATGCTGGTTGGCTGCGGGTGCTGGATCAGTTTTCTCATTGTGGTAGGGCGTGGGATAGTTTATGCTGGTTGGTTGCGGGTGCTGGATCCGTTTTCTCATTTTGGTATGAGACTGAGGTGTTGAATAGTTTCGCTTTGTGTAGTATAGTTAAGTAGGCCTTGGACTGGCTGATGAGTTCATTCTAGTATTACTTTAATTTAAATTATGTCGTTTTATTAGCCCAGCCTAGATGTGCTGCACGGTTTCAAAGTTGTGAGCCTCTGAAAGGCTGTAACAGAGGTTATCTCCTGTTTTGGCAGCTGTTCCAACCTTTCCAGCTCAGTAGGGAGGTGAATTGATCTCCCAGTGCTTGTCAGACCGGTTCTTGAAGGTGTTCTTTCCAGCTCAGTAGGGAGGTGAATTGATCTCCCAGTGCTTGGCAGACCGGTTCTTGAAGGTGTTTTTTCCAGCTCAGTAGGGAGGTGAATTGATCGCCCAGTGCTTGGCAGACCGGTTCTTGAAGGTGTTTTACCACACTATGCGGTAAAAGGTTCCAGATTGCTTACCTGATTGGATAGAAGTGTTTGGCCACTGATGTTTCGAAAGACTTCAACTGGAGTTTGTGTCCGTTGTTTCTATTCTTTTGATTATAGATTATAGTAGAAAGTTCCTCGCTGGAGAAGAATGAAATTATCAGTGGCCTCGACGCAGCCCATAATAAATTGTATATTATGGGTGATTTCAACGTAAATCTGCTTCAGTATAATAGATCGAATTTAGTTGCTAACTATTGTAATAATTTCCTTTCTCATGGTCTGTACCCATTAATTACTAAACCAACGCGTTCAGCTGTTGTATCCGCAACATTCAGAAACCAAGATCTTACGAACCCAGTAATCCGACTATAATTACCTATCGTAAATATAGCGACCATAACATTCAAAGCTTTAAGGAGGCGCTGGGAGCGTACGACTTCAATGAGATACTATCCACAGTAAACTCAAACGATGCTTTCATGCAGTTCCATAGTATATTAATTGAACTGTTCGAGGTGCATTTTCCGCTTACAACTAAAGAGCTCAGCTACAAACAAGCTAAGAATCCGTGGATGACACCTGGTTTACTTGCCTCACAAAAAGAGAAGGACAGACTACCGTAGATACAAAAGGCATCCCATCACTCGTAGAGATGAATTTAAACGATACAAAAATGCGTTCGCTAAACTGACAACTATTTCTCGTGAAAACTATATCCAAAATTTGATAGAGACCTCTCAAGGAAATAGCAAAAAAGTCTGGGAAATCATTAGCAACCTTCTAGGAAAAAACAAACAGAGTAATTCGTATTCAATTATTATTGATGATGAAGTCATCACTGATCCTCAAAAGATTTCAAATGCTTTCAATAATTACTTCAATAGAATTCCCAATACTCTAAGTGAATCAATTTTTAGCAACAACATCCCTTTTGTACATTATTTAGAGAATGCTATTCCTGAACAGCCAATCTTTAACCCTATCGACTCAAACGAAGGTAAATCAATCATTATTAATTTTAAAAATAGTTGCAGCACTGGCTGGGATAGCATCCCAACCAATGTAATTAAAGCTATATCTGGGACTATTGTAGCTCCCTTGTAAGGAGTTTTTCCTGATGCACTCAAAATCGCTAAAATTAGTCCAATATATGAAAATAAAAGCAAAACAGACATAAAAAATGATCGCCCAATATCAGTCCTGCCCGTCTTAAGCAAAGTTTATGAAAAAATATTTTATGCTAGACTATATACTCATTTTGTCTCAAATAACCTACTTAGCCAAAATCGATTTGGTTTTCAAGCTTTCAGGAATATAGAGCATGCTCTATTAAAATTTGCTGGAGACGTTGTTGATGGGTTTGACAGTGGTAAAGTCACCGTTGAAACTTTTATGGATCTCAGCAAAGCTTTTGATTGCGTGAATCATGAGATTTTAGTTGCAAAATTACAGCATTATGGAGTTAGTTCCATCGATAAGAGTTGGATAAAAAGTTATCTCCTTGATAGAAAACACCTAGTGACTTGGAATAAACAATCATCATCTGCCAGTACGTTAAATATAGGAGTTCCGCGAGGGTCGATCCTAAGTCCTTTGCTCTTCCTTATATATATTATTGACATTGTAAACACTAGCAACAGGTTATCCTTTGTACTTTTTGCAGATGATACGACAGTTTATTCGACCGGGAAGAACCTCAATGATACTATTACTAATATGAATAATCAATTGGTTCACATTTCAAACTGGTTCACATCCAACAAGCTGACGCTAAACGTTGACAAGACGCAGGTCATGATATTTTCCAGGAGGATGATACCCATTCCTAACACACAAGTCGAATTGAACGGTCAACAGGTGGCATATGTAGCAAAAACAAAGTTTATTGGTGTGATCGTAGATCAGAGACTTAACTGGAAAGATCACGTCTCATTTGTTGCCGGGAAATTATCCAAATCGTGTGGCATCCTATACAAAATTAGAAATTGTCTTGCCACTCCTGCTAAAAGGCTTTTGTACCATAGCCATATTCATCCTTTTCTGACGTATTGTGTTAACGTGTATGCGTCTGCCTACAAAACAAACTTAAGACCTATCGTTCTTAGTCAAAAGCGTGTCATCAGAACACTATCACATGCTAGCAGACGTGACCACACGTTGCCTCTCTTTTGTCAATGGAACATTCTCCCACTGTGTCAAATCATTAACTTTTCCGCTGCAGTGTTTGTCTACAAAGCTTTGAATCATTTAACATACATTGATAACAGTTTTTTCATTAGAAATAATCCTATGTATGATATTCGCAACAATGCAGATTTGCAAATTCCCCGAAATTCGTCAACACAGTCCCAACTATTTTTAAAATACAGAGCTGCTAAAACCTGGAATTCTATTACCATAGATATAAGGACTGGCAGAAGTATTGCTGCCTTTAAACGTAAAGTAAAATTATACCTGTTTGAACTTGTACGTGCAGCAACTCTTGAATTGTAATTTACTTCTGCTATGCAATTTACCGTGTCAACTATTTGTGTTGCAACATTTCATCTATAGATGCTTTCATTTTGTATATATATATTTTTTTCTCGCCTCGCATGCTCAAATTTCCAATTATCGTTTTCACGTAGAAATCCGTCTATTTAGTGTACCCATCGATTATGACTCATTGAAATATTTCTTTCCTGTGTGCATATGATAATTTGTTATGCTAACTATGGAGTTAGTTTTAAATTGGTGCCATCGTACGCCTAACAATGTGTGAGTAATGTAATAGACAACCTCATGTCGGACATTTTCTGCTCTCAAGCTAAGTAAATGACAGTTGGAACAGTAAATAGTTATGATAAAGTAAACGTCAGTGATCAGACTTACTCTGCTTAATTTTCCTGAAATTAATGATCTAATTTAATGCTTGCATCTGTCTCGACTTACTAAACGTGGATAGTAGAGGATGTCCTCCAACAATGTCAGTCGGTTGGTCCTGACTCCTCAACCCTAGTTTTAAGTTAACATAAAATTCACCTAGGTAGCAAATGTTGTCTTCAGAACAGCTCACGCTGAAGAAGACTTGGTACGTAACATCTGTGTATTCTGATATCTCTGTTATTTTGTCAACATGTCATTATACCTAAATACATTTTAAATCCTTTAAATCCTTAAATCCTTAAATCCTATCAAAGAGCCCTTCAGTGTTGGCGTTAGTAAAACCATTAACATATTTGTAGGTTTCTATGAGCTGACTCCTTAGTCGTCTTCTTACCTGTGATAGCGATCTGAATGTCCAGTCAGCCCTGAGCATTCACTATCTCGACATCCAGTCAACCCTGAACACTCAATATTTCTACGTCCAGTCAATCCTAATATTTGCATATCTCTACGTTTAGCCAAGCCTGATCGTGGAATATCTCTACGTCCAGTCAACGTGATCATTGAATATCTCTTCGTACAACAATGCTTAAGTTCTTCAAGTTTTTATGTTTATATCTTGGATCTCAAATTTTGATTATTTTTAGTTGATCGGTGTTGAATTGGTTTATCTTGTTGATATCCCTTCTTAGGTTGGGTGACCAGAATTGGATTCGAGGTCTTACAACTGAAGTATACAATAGAAGCATAATATCCTTCTGTTTGAAAACTTCTGAATACCTTGCCAAAAACTCTATTGGATTTCTTAAAACTAGCATCCGCATGGCTTCAACATTTGAAATTATTGGCAAGCATTATTCCAAGATCTCATCGTTGGTCCACTTCAGTCGAGTGTTGTTCTGGCATCAAGTGGTCGGATTTTCTATTTGGGTTCCTATGTGCACAACTCTACCTCACATTATTGAAGTTCATTTGCCGTTTGCTGCCCTCTCTACTAGTTAATTAGGGTTACTTTAAATAGGTACGCGATCCTGTCTCCTTTATCTTAATGGCAGAGTTTGTTGTATTCGGCAAGATTTGTATGTCTTGCTCATGATGCCGGTGTTGAGGTCAATTATGATGGGAATGACAAGAAGGGGTCCAAGAACACTTCCCTGTGGAACTCCAGATGAATTTGTAGCCACTTAATTTTCCTTAGCATGTAAATACCTGCGGCTCTTAAGCCCTGTTGCAGAGCCATCTGAATATGTTTTTATTTACACAGTGGGCCGCAATTTCTTTTATCAAGCGTACATGGGGCAATTTATCAAACGGTAACTATTGAAAATAAAAGGATTGGCGAGGCAGCTTAATTTACTTTTGAATCCTTGTTGGTTATTCTTGGTTAGGTTATTTGTATCTAGGTAGCCTGTTATCCTTCCTTTAATCAGTCTTTCTAAGGTCTTTCTGCATTACCACAGAAGTTTGATGGATCGTATATATCTGGCTCCAACCCGCTTTATTCATGAAAATGGTTGAAGCGTTTGCCCCCATCCAATCAGCTGGAATGCATCCAACACTCATAGATCTGTTAAATATGTGTCAGTGGACAGCTAATAATCTCGTAGCTATATTTCGCTGATTCGAGAATATGCGGGCTCTTCAATAATAATGTAGCAGAAGCTATACAAGGGGCCACAAATTTGAATTTGGGATACCCCATTGTCTAAATCTAAACTTAATCTACGATGTAACATCAGCAAAAATGGAAATTCGCGTCGATAATTGTAGTGGCGATGACAAAATTGATCGAACACCCCTGATATTATGAGCAATATATTTGCCCTAAAATATTAGGAGTAGTTTATTCGCTCTAAACTATCATGAGTAGTTTATTCGCTCTAAACTGTTTTGAGTAGTTTATTCGCTCTAAACTATTATGAGTAGTTGATTCGCTCGAAACTAATATGAGTCGTTGATTCGCTCTAAACTATTATGAGTAGTTGATTTTCTCGAAACTAATATGAGTAGTTGATTCGCTCGAAACTATTAAGAGTAGTTTATTCGCTTGAAACTATTCTATGTTTGACTGGAATATATTGCGTACTAAAGGGGATATTCGTGTTGATAATAGCGACGATACTGTGCGCAGGTAATTATAGACGCGGCAACAAAAATGTAGACTTGTGCGGCATGTTCACAATTCCAATATTAGTCTCATACTTGACCCGTATCTTCCTGATGAATATTTAATGTGAGAATATCTTTTATCTTGCATTTTTTGTGTTCACCCCAGAATATTTCGATGAACCTTATCTGGTGTGCGGATTTTAATTAACAATCTATACCATCCTTTGGGCAAGTGGAAGACTCTGCACAGATGAACAAGCGAATGTCAAGACTATAGTTTTTTTTAATAATATGAACAATATTTGTTGGCACAATTCGTTGTAAACAGTGACAGTAATACTAAACAGTTTAGGATATGTAGGATATAGGCTCGACGCCATCGGCAAGGAGAACTTTTGATAGATGAATGATATACGAACTTTTTTCCATCCTCCTACAGATTTGTTACCTCTGCTTATCAATGTCATCGTCAAGAACCCTGCAGATTAACCATTGACAAATAATTGATAGTAAGTCTTAAGATTTGATTTTTGTTGTTTTGTGACGTACATTGTAAAGTTTTTTCAACATAAAAAAATCAAGTTGCCATAAGGTATCCGTTGACACCCTTCTCATATAAATACAATCCTAATAATTTACTTTGTTTTTGAAATAAGTTCGTATAAGCTTATAGAATACGTCCTTGGCCAGTTCCCTTGGCAATAGATCTGTCACGTTGCTAAGCTATTAGAGGAAGGGGAGGGATGGACCGTGTCCGGAGGAGGGAGGGTTAGAGTAGACAGGGTAGGAATGAAGGCTTCGTTCTTAGCGTGGGGAGGAGGGCGGCCGTCCGACAAATAAGGGGTCTGTCAATTGAGAACAAGGGGAGGGGTGGAAGTTGGGTCAGCGTGGAGAGCATTAGACTCAAGCCACGCCTTCTCATGGTGCCGGCACTGTCGAGTACAGGGGATACGCGGTTGTCTCCCTCCAGTGTGCTACCGACCCGTGCTGAGTGTGCATGTCGTTCGCTCGCTCTCTCAGCCACCCACTATGAAAACGATCAAAAAGTGAATGAACCTCGTGTTGATGTTCCCTGCCACTGCCAAAAACGAATACGAAATTACCTAAAAACCGAGTGCGTACGTGAGTGAAAACGACAAATTCTGTACCTGGCCATTCGACCACTTGAACAAATAAATTTAACCCTTTTCATGTAATTGAGGCAATTTACTGCAGCAATAGAAGAGAAAACGGACCATTTGGTGCTTTTATTGCCATTTCAACTGCTTGTTCAGGTAGGTGAGTTTGTGAAGGTGTCTGTCGCAATTGATAGCTTTTTCAAAACATCTCGTTATAAATTATTATCGTAGTCCCAAAAGACTTCAACACCGGACACAATATTGTAGCCCTGTTATGGGCATATTCTATTCCAACTTTTATGAAAAATTTAACAATATCCTAAAAAATACTTAATCATCTGGAACAGATTGACATATTTGCTATTCTGCACGAGTGCCGCAATACCACAGGAATTAATTATATGTATACAAATCATGAGAGTGAATTATTTGTCACGAAATCTGTGTTATGGATATACCTTTGTCGTATCCTCCTAAATAAATTGTAATTGTGAAGTGGGTTCTAACGTTACCTAGACTTGATCGTTTTACACTTCTGAAAGTTTTATTGTTTGCTCGTATAGGCGATATTTTTATGAAGTATATTACGCGATTTTTCCAATGGAATTACATTGTTAACGGGCTTATCCATTTTTCATATGAACTTACACGTTGCGATCGAGCAGGCATTTAAGATATTTGTTTAGCAAACACTGAATTCATCGCTTGCAGTTAGATCGTTGATTGATATATCACATTGATGCAGCGTGCAAATGTTACATTATTTTAGCACATAACTTCTTTCATTAACAGACAGACAGCATGAATTTGTTCTTTAAATTTGTTATGTATTGCCAGGATGACGGCATTTCCATATTTCCGTGAAAGCGGAAATTAGATACTGTAAATTTAATTTAATCTTTTCTGATACGTTCTATTAAATTTATTGCCACTCCTTTTCAAACAAATAACTAGTACGAGTTTTATTGATTAAGAGCACAGCGAAAGTATTTCCGATATAATCATCATTGTAATCAACCAATCTACTTTCCACGTCGGGGTTTCTCCCTTCATGTAACAAGATATTCAAAATTTCCCTACAACTATTTTCAAAGCACACAATTCTCCGTACATTGAATTTTTAAAATATGCACTACAAGTGTAAGGCTGGTTCTTATTTGAATCTGCGCGGTTTCTTTACACCCGCGGAAGTGTGAGGAGATCTACTTCCCTATTCTAGGGGGATGATTGATCAACACTGTGTTTATCCCCACTCCACATACTACACGGGACTAGGTTTTCCTGACACCTAATCTCTGTTGATAAGATGAATTGAACTGACCATCAATATTGCAGGGAAGACACAACTATAAGAACTATAAGCTTCAGTTACAATTGAACTCAGGAGGCTGATTACCTGAGCGCAATTATCTTCTTGTATAGCAAGAACATACGCGCTAAGTGAATCTGCTTCCAGCACTCCATTCTACTTGAAGCATTGGTGGTCTAGTTGAGTCCTCCCTTTAAAGTTTATTTTATATCTTATAGGTTGGAATATTTGTTATACGAGGACAAGTAATCCCGATATTCCTTTGTTGACTTCAGAAGAAAAGGCATGTTTGAAGAAAGGGCGCTGCACACTTTCTTATTTATGAGGTCGATCACCGGTGACAGTGGAGTCTTCAGTCCTTCTTTTGTCAGCTCTGTCATTTGGATTCCAGTTCGACGATCATTCAATTATTAACTTGATTTTCTTTGTGTTTAACCCACTCGATTGAAATAAATCAACCGATCATTCAATTGTTTACTTGATTCTTGGTATATTTCGCCCTCGGTCCAAATTAATGAAGTGAATTGATAGTTGCATTTTTTTCCGAAATCAAATATCTTCAGTGGTTTTTATGTCATATTGATTATGAAAGCTGAACCTGTTACCGAAGTATACGTCCTCTACAATTTGCATGTGGTGCCTCTTTGTTCATTTCATTATCGTTCGAAAGGAATACCTGTGTGCAAAAAGCATGGATGAAAGAGCCTGCCCATGAAACAAAAGGTATTGCGGGATAGATCGGATCCTGCGGTGTGGAGCATCACCTTGCCAACGGTTAACTTTTCCTTCCGGATCTGGCCGCCAAGTTTCCACTACATTGATTAAATAAGTCTTTACTTGCATTTAAGCTCATCCAGGCTGCGGAACAACAATTATTCGACACAACTTACTAAGCGTCATCTTCCTGGCATTAGTGCAGGGCACTAATAGAATTTTATATTCAGCGTTTCTGAAAATATGAAGATATATTGTAAGTACAGTATTTGTCTTTTGTAACACCGTAAATGCATGTCCACGTTACTAATTCATAAAAATTTAATCAAACGCACCAGACACAAAACTACTGCATGGAAAGAATAAATTTACTTAAAACACCGTCTTTAAAACTGCCCGTGTTTCCGGTTATAATCACGTTGTAATTCATGGTATCCTTTCAAAAATATGTTTAGATAACATTGTTTCACTTCCCTTTCCGGTCGCCTCAATTGAGAGGCCAACAACAGCGGTCTCCAAGCACCTTGGCCTTTGTCCTATAATTTTTGTTGATGAAGATCCACATCCGTACCCCAGTCTCACCCATCATTATGTGAGGGCTCCAATCCAATACGTTACTTGGAAAATACGTGACGTCACAGGCACGTGGCGTGTAGGATCTGTGATTGATATCACAGCGCGTGACTTGAAAGGATACGTACAACGTCACAGGTCCGCATACGCGTGGCGTAGGACGTAATTTCACAGCAGGTGACACTGAAGATACACAAAACGTCATAGACCCAAGTGCACGTGGCATGGAGGATACGTGACTTGAAGGATGCGTATAACGTAACAGGTTCTAAACACAACACATTACTAGGAGGACATGAGTGACGTCACCAGCCAGCAGGCACGTGGCGTGGAGGATGCGTAACATCACGACATGGTCCTGCTGTTACATGAGGGCATTGTTTGCGTCACCGGAAACAGCAGTGCGCACGATGACAGGAAGTGGTGCGCCCCATCCTTCGTTAGGACTTTCCTCCTATACTATGCAAACACATTAGGCTTTAATTTTATCTTCTTCAATAATAGCGAGTGAACATACATATATATCACCCTGTTGACGGTACCATAAATGCACCCAAAACTGAAATTAAATACATGTTAAGTGTTTTCTGGTAAAGTTTATATTTTTCATCACGTTTCTATTGGACGGTAACTGCCCACAATGAGCAAGTTCTTCTCTCCCTGTGAGTGTAGTGACTACCTAAGTGAGCTTCAACAATCCTGACTAGATGCTCCTGGACGCGTTTCAAGGTGGTGTGTGTCGCACCTACCAAGAGGCACGCCATTTGCTGGCCTCGAGTTGTCGATAGCGTTGGTGTGAGGCTCATTACTCATAACCTGTGGCAAATGCCCTTCCTTGTGTCGATAGCGTTGGTGTGAGGCTCATTACTCATAACCTGTGGCAAATGCCCTTCCTTGTGTCGATAGCGTTGGTGTGAGGCTCATTACTCATAACCTGTGGCAAATGCCCTTCCTTGTGTCGATAGCGTTGGTGTGAGGCTCATTACTCATAACCTGTGGCAAATGCCCTTCCTTGTGTCGATAGCGTTGGTGTGAGGCTCATTACTCATAACCTGTGGCAAATGCCCTTCCTTGTGTCGATAGCGTTGGTGTGAGGCTCATTACTCATAACCTGTGGCAAATGCCCTTCCTTGTGTCGATAGCGTTGGTGTGAGGCTCATTACTCATAACCTGTGGCAAATGCCCTTCCTTGTGTCGATAGCGTTGGTGTGAGGCTCATTACTCATAAC